>PVJX010001652.1:11827-153382 GCA_004027295.1 Dolichotis patagonum
GCTTATAAGCTGTCTATAGCCAATCGAAGGGTTCTACGTGGAGGCGAGCTATTGGCCATTAGCGCGGGGCAGATTGTGTGTAGCCATATTTGGTGCTGGTTGCAACCTGAGCAAGAACCCGGAAGCAGGATGTAGGCGCCATCTTGGGCACACGATGGGCGGGGGAGCGGTATAGGCGGAGTGCGGGCACCATCTTGCACGCATGCCCATTAGTACTGGCTCCCAACACTTTCTCTTCCTATTTCCTTGTCAGGAATTCAGGTAGGTCACTGTCATGAAATTTTAGCTGAAAGAAATCACCATGGGTGAGTTCCCTTGGTGAGCCTGACTTGTAACCACTTACCACTGTAACCATAAGGATTCTTCCCAATCAGGAAATTTTTCTTTCAACACAATGTGGAACAAGACAGTATTTGACAACCTTCACTCCTAAACTCCCGAAGTAAGGGCATATATTTTGATATTCTTGTCAAGTAGTTTTTTTTTTTAAGTTTTAAACAAAATTAGGTAAAGATAGAGGAAAGATCTTTCTCTCTATTGTGTTTATTCTCTTCTGCTCTCTTACCCTTTTCTTTTCTTTTTCTTTTGAATTTAAAGAATGCAACAGGAGATGAAGATATGCCCAGAGATGGGGATGGCTATTCTTTGGCTGCATAAGGAGGCATATCTATTCTCAAGAGTGATTAGGTGTTAGACTGTCACAGGAGCAGGGCAGGGCCTCTCAGATAGTACCATGTGGAGCTTGAATTAATTCAGCTGAGGGGGGAGAAACTGGCTGTCTTGGTGGGAGGCTTCTCTCAGTGTCCTCTGGTGTAAGATTATTTCTTCCTGTCCTTTCACCCCAGCTCCATTCATTCTTGCTATAAAAGACTTCACTGGGGAGCACTGGTAAGACAAGTATTAAGGATGGTAGGGCAGGATGAGGACAAGTCCCAGAACTGAGGACAGTTCTGGGACCAGAGAGGTCTCAGCAAAAAGGAAATGGGGATGTGGAAGAAATGGGAGTAGTTAAATCTTGGTAACTCAGTACTGGTAGTCCTTCATGTATAGGAGGGGCCAGTATTGCTAAATCTTTGCGTCTTTACCTGGGTGTTAATCAGAATATTTTTTAATAGTAGTGGAAAACATGTTTAGAAGAATAATAAAGACATATCAATTACGTTTCATTTCATAGGATTGATGTAGGTACCATAAATTTTGTTTTTAAATTTAAGATTTCTGACATTAGCAAAGTAATATTTGGATCTGTACTTTGTACTGTATTGTTTTAAACAGGTTTCATGAGAAGTTGAAAGATTTGCCTGTAGAGAAACCCAACTGGTTAAGCAGTACCAGTAATACAAATTTTTAAAACTGGAGTTTTTTTGGACTTGAGTAATGCAATGATTGAGTACTAGCTGTTTTGCTAGAGGCTGTGGTCTGTGTGTATATGAGAGAGAGACAGAGAGAGAGAGAGAGACAGAGAGACAGAGACAGACAGAGAGAGAAGGAGGGAGGAAGAGAGAGAGGAGGGAGGAAAAGAGAGAGACAGAGAGAGGAGAAGAGAGGAGAGGAAGAGAGAGAGACAGAGAGAGAGACAGAGAGAGGAGGGAGGAAGAGAGAGAGAAGGAGGGAGGAAAAGAGAGAGAGAGGATAGGATAGGAGAGGAGAGGAGAGGAGAAGAGAGGAAGAGAGAGAGAGAGAGAGAGAGAGAGAGAGAGAGAGAGAGAGAGAGAGAGAGAGAGAGAGAGAGAGAGAGAGAGAACCAGCCAAAGAACTGGGGTTCCGGTGGAAGGGGAGTCAGTAACCACCAATAACCACTAGAGGCCTCTCTTACGCCAGGTTTTGTGGTTAAGATTATCAAGTTTTCAGAGTAGGGTCTGTCATTGTAAATTAAACTTAGTTTGTATTGTACTTTTCAATAAATAATGCGCCAGTATTTTTATTCCAGGGCGTGTGTTATTATGTGATGTTCAACTTTTATTTAATTTATATCATAACAGCTGATTATCTATTGGATTCAAAACAAAATTTGGACTTTCTTATCAAAATAAACCTCTAATGAAAACATATAATTAAAGGCTACTTATTAGCAGATAAATTATATGCCTCTTTGAAAGCACAAGCATATTTGGGTTTAAATTATTATTGATTTAATGTAGTCTTTTTAACTTTTGAAATTAGTTTATATTACGATAGTAGACTTTAAGTCATTTTAAGTTACATGTTAGAATTCATGTGTAGTTCCCCCATGGTTAAAAGAAGATTCTAATGTCAAACCCTTTTGAGAAATGATGCAGGCATCTTTTAACCTTACCATGTGGGGTAAAATTGTTTTTCTTTAGGACTAAGGAAAATATGTATCATTTTAGTTTGGACTTGTTTTTGATGTAGTTTGACCTTGCAAAGAAAGTAGGTAGGATAATGTCCTACTGACTGATCAGATTAATTTGCTGTTCTTTTCCAGAGTAAGAATGCTGCCAGTGTGATTACCTTACCTATATGATTTTCTTTGTCATGATTAAAGTCACTAGCTGTTTTGCTAGCGGCTGTGGTGTGTGTGTGTGTGTGTACTAACAGGAACAAGTTTTAGGGTCTTGGATGCTATACATGTTGGGATATAACTGTGACATTTATGCCCTGTCCGGTGTCCTTTGGCTAATTCCTCAAATTCCATGAGGGCAAAGAGCTTTGCGTACAGTATTTTGTTTTTTGTGAGGTAGTTGTAAAGAATACATAGAACGTAGCAGATGCCTAATATGCATTTGTTGAATCAGCTTGCGTAATTTTAAAAATAAACAGTGGTATTTGGTTTTTAAATGAAAAAATTAAAGGAGGAATTGATAATTTTTATAGGAAAAAGAACACTGAGAAAAATATCATTCCTGATAGCTGGTCTAGTTTTGGTGTAACTTGTTTGAAAGAAAATTAAAATAATAACTCATACGTTCTGACCTAATTTTGTATATTTTATGAATTGGACTTACCATTCCTGGTAAATTGAAAAGATTGCCTAATGTATATCTTCTTATGAGCATTTTATGAGTATCTTCTTTTGTGTTTTCAGCTGTTCTTTTAACTACATATCAGTGTTATTACCTTTTAGGCTAGAAAACTAAATTTTAGAAAAGTAGAATAATGTATAGCTAGTGAAGCCCAGCACTGGCTTTAAACCCAGATTTTAGGACTTTAATAGCTTTTAATATTTTATTGTAGCAGGCAACTTTTCAAGCAAAGATTGAGCGAAATTTATAAATATTTTTTGGATATGATGTATAACTGATTTGTGATATGATTTGAATGTAACTTGAAAGTATAAAAGATATTGGCAATAGAAATATATTTATGGGCAGGGGTAATATTTTTATTTCATATCTATTTTGTGCCAGACTTTTTGTCAGAACCGTGTATGTTCTGATTTAATTCTTTCAGTTATGCTGTATACTAAGAATTATTATTCCTGTTTTAACAAAGAAAAGGAAATTAAATCTTAGAAAGACTAGAATCCCTTAAGTCATTCAACTAATCAATAGCAGCACTGAAGTGCAGTCTCAGGTCATAAATTCTCACACCCTGATCTTATCATAATTCAGAAGTGCCTCATGTGAGAGTATTTGCTTTACAGTTAAATTATTTCATGTTTTAAAAATTATCACTTGAGGGTTTTTACTGATGAAATGATTAAAAAATTTCAGCTTGAAACATATTTTACAGTATGTCCAGGGTTTTCTTTTATATTCACCCACTTGTATCATAAATTAAAAATAAAGATACATATATGACGTTTCTAAATACTCTGAAAATTGTGCTAACATGTTTTCTTTCATTTGGCATTATTTTTTGGCATTATTTTATTACCTAGATCTGAATAAAGCAAGAGTGAGTTATCGAATTATATTTTTCTGTTGCTGATCCTGTTTGATGTGTTTTTGAAGTGCTTCTTAATATGCTGAAATTATTTGAGCTTGACTAAAATTTTTATTTTGTTTGTACTATTTGCTTTTGATGTTCTAAACAGCAGTGAAGGGAAATCCATTACCTCATTTCATAGTGAAAAATTGTCATATGCATTGTGTTTCTAGTTTAACATTTTAAGTGCAATGTAATAAATTGAAATTTGCTACTTTTTGTTCTTTAGTTTGATGGTCATTTAGCTTACTCTGCCTCACTATAGTTGTAGTAACACAAAATTTAATACTTATGCCGTAATCAGTAACATTTTTCTTGTCTTTTCTTATTATAATAATAGCTTGGTTTTGCAGTATGATAATTTAACTTAAATATTTATCGAAACTGTTCTACAGAGATTTTTCAAAACTGACATTACTTTTTTAATTGTTTTTATTGTGAGTACTTTTTTTCGGGGGGGGGGGCCCAGGGATCGAACTCACGACCTCATGTTTGCCAAGCAGCGAGTACTCTTAACCATTATGAGTGATCAGTCATTCCAAATATATTCACTCCTTGAGACATACCTTTTTATTGCTTTTCCTTCCGAGAATGTGATTGTTTCTTTACTTGTCTATACTTTCTTTTATATCTTTGTCATACAGTTTTTTAACTGTCATACATCTTAAGTATATTTTCTTTATTTTTGTTTTATTTTGTTTCTTTTTGTGACAAGGTCTTGCTTGACGTCATCTGGTCTTGCAGTCCAGGCTAGCCTTGACATCACTATGTAAACCGAGTCTGGCCTTTATGTCACCATCCTCAGTGCACTGTTAATTTTTAGTATTGTCATATATTTTGATGATCTTGAGACAGGATTATTATTTCGGTTTTTTCTTTGACCTTTTTTTTTTCTTATTTGAATGTGACAACAGATAAAAAGTTATATTTTAACACAGCAATAAAATATAGATTGCCGTGAGCTTATAGTCCAAAGCTTTGTTTTCCCTCTGTGCCTCTACTCCCTACACACAACCTCTGGTAACTCCTATTGTTCTTCTGACAGCTGCCTCTGTCTCTCTTAAGTTATACTTTGTAAAGTCCTGAATTCATCACAGAATGCTCTCTGGAAATAACAGGGCTTTGGAAGAAAAAAATTGGATGGGGAAACCATTTAAAACCTATGCAACTTTATAATGAGAGCAAGGAAGGGTTTGTAACTAGAGTCGGGAAGGAGGGAGCCTGTTGAGTTATGGAGTTCAGGGCAAAATGCATCAAAGTTGGGGGAAACCATGTAATAAACACTTCTAAAGCAGAGCAGATGCGCTAGTCTGAGCCAAGACAGAGTGTATGGCATAATGTTTCGCTGAGGCTTGAGTCAGCAATGTGGTTATGCTCTGCCTCTTTGTTTCTTAGTGGCATAAAATGTAAATGTGCTGGGGCAAGTTGCATGGATGCCAACATGACTAGGTTAGTTGCTGCCACCTCTGACTGAAGAATGCATTTCACATTCGTGCCAGGAAAGTGGACTTCCCTATTCCAGTCACCCTCCTGTGGTTCACTGCTAACTTGGGCATCTTAGTCAAACCTGGGTTACATCTTTATCTTGGCTGTGATGGAGACTGGAAAATGTAGGAGTTTTCACATTGTACCTTGAGAAAGTAGAATTACTAATCAGTGGAAAATTTTAAAATGTGGAGAATATGTTTATAGGTTGTAGACCATCCAAGAATAAGAAAGGTCCACCACACATGCGCTTGTATGCATGCATGTGTGTGTATGAGTGTCCATCGGTATCTTCCAATTAACCAATTTAGACATTATTTATTCAGCACTCTAACAATATTTTTTCTTTTTTGGCAGGACCGATGACCAAGACTAGGGCCTTCTCACTAAGCTACATCTTCATCCCTTTGTTCTTTATTATTTTGAGACAGGGTCTCTGTAAGTTGGTAAGTTGCCCAGACCAAGCTTGAACTTGTGACACTCTTGCCTCACCTACTCAGAGTGCTGGGCCTGCAGGGTATGCCACCAGACACACGCCAACTTAATGTGCTTGCATTACTTTGTCTTGACATCATTGTTTCCTCGGTTTATTTCTTCTGCTGATTGCCCTTTGATTTAAAATTATTTATTTTAAACTCTGTATCTTGTTCCATGAAATTTTGTTACTGTCTCTTGGCCTTTCACATGTCAGAAGGTGACATTAATAGCCTCTTTCCTATGCACACTCTCCTCCAATTCCAATTCCCATTTTCTGTCAGCTGTTTATTTTTACATTGTCCATACTGATAACATTATGTTCTGTCCTCTAATCACAATTTAATAACTGCATCTGTGTGTGTGTGTGTGTGTGTGTGTGTGTGTGTGTGTGTGTATGTTAGTGAGGAATGTACCCTGGGCATTCACACTGAGCTACATTTTTAGTCATATATATATATATATATATATATATATATATATATATATATAATTTATTTATTTTTTTGTGGAGAGAAGGTCTCATAAGAGATAAGGTTGTCCTTGAACCTGAAATCCTCTTGCCTCAACCTCCCTTCCCTGAGTGATAGAGTTGTAGGCATGCACCACTATGTACAGTGCAGTTTACATCTCCCAATCTTTGTAGTGGTTATAAAAATTGGAAACCAGAAAATACCATTGTTATTATTATGAAAATGATCATCTTCACCATTGAGATGGTGGTAGGAGAGGTAAGACTTTTTATTTATTTATTTATTCATTTATTTTCAGGTTCAATAACTCTGCCCTCGAGACTATAAAAGCAGATGTTCTTGGAATCTTGATCAAATGGTTTACCTTTTCTTATACAGCACTAATTGCTCAAAGTTGAGCTATATTTTAGATGCTTCATACTTGGACCATGCTGTTGTTTTAGATCTTTTTACATTTTCAGTGTTTCTAATAACCTTTTATTTCCTACTTGCAAAAACATAACAGGTCTTTAAAATATCTTAAAGATGACTCACACCATCTCTCTCAGGATCCACTTTTATTTCTGCTCCCTTGGAGCTCTTTGGTTTCGTTTATTAGGCTTGAGCACCCTTCTCTAGATTTTAAGATTGCACAGACTGCCTCTGACTTCTTCAGGCAAAGGGGTGTTATGTCTGGAGGTTTTCTGTCACTTGTGTTTGGAATCATGTCTTTATTTAGTACTCAAACTTGATCAGTATCTGGCTGGATAGAGAATTCTTGGTTCAAGAAACTTTTTGTTTTGTATTTTGAAGATAGTGTTTCACTGTGTCATATTTGGGTAGAAAATTTTGACATCAGCTTGATTCTTATTCTTTTGTAAGTGATCTGTGTGTTTGTTTTTCTGGCATCTGTGGTTCTATGGTTTTGTTTTGTTATGCTTTTTTGTAGGGGAGGGGTTCATTTTATACTACAGTGTCACAGGTGTGAGTCTAAATGTGAGTCTGTAGCACTCATCTGGTTTTCATGTTCGAAAGTTTCTCATGTGTAAAAATGGTAGATAATTCACGAATAAGAATGACTTTCCTGGGTTGGGTATTTAGCTCAGTGGTTCAAGCATTTGCTTGGTAAGCACAATGTTGTGAGTTTGATCCCTGGTTAAAAAAAAAAAAGAAGGATAACTTTCCTCTGAGCCTCCACATTGATTTAAAAATAATTATATTTAGGGCCGGGGATTTAGCTTAGTGGCTTAAGCGCCTGCCTGGCAAGCACGAGGTTGTGCGTTCAATCCCCGGTACCAAAAAAAAAAACAAAAACAAAAACAAAAAAACCTTAAAAAAAATTATATTTTTTTCCCTTTTATATATTTTCTTTTCTAAAACTCTTACTAGTTGTTTGATAGGCTTTCTAGATTGGATTCCCTATTGCTCTTAGCCTCTTACTTTTGTATCTTTTTTTTTTTTTTTTGCAGTATTTTAAGCAGCTCCTCTATTCTTTTAATTTTTATTTGAATATTTTAATTTTAGATGTTTTCTCTCTTGTACTTAATTCTTTTTTTTTTTTTTTTGCATTATGCTGTTTCTTTTGTTGTTGTTATATCTTTTATTTCTGATGAAACATTTTTTTTTTTATCAGTACCGGGTATCGAACTCACGACCTCGTGCTTGCAAGGCAGGTGCTTATGCCGCTCAGCTAAATCCCCAGCCCCAAATTATGGTTTTAAAATTGTGTTCTATATATTATTTTCACAACTATATTTAGTTGTGATTGGTGATTTTTCTGGATGCCTGACTGTACAGAAGCCTAGTAAAGAAATACTGATCTGTTCACCTAGGTGAACTTCTGGGATGAGTGAAATGGAAATCTCTCTGTAGGCAAGACGAAACCCGGTTCCTCCCCTCCAGATGGGCTCACACCTTGTGTCCTCTTAAGTCTTGGACATGGACATTCACAGCTTGTGAATGTCTTTGCAGGCAATTTGGATACTTTTATCAGAGGCTAGCTTTGCCTGGATTGTTTCTGAGGTGAGACTTGAAAAGATACATTTTATTTAGAAGAAAGGCAGCAGTTTTGTGCAACTGTTCTCTTTAATTTTGCAGTATTCATTCTCAATTTTTAAAAATTAAGTTTACTTTTAACAGGTACATAAAAACATAAAGATTGTACACACTAAGGGGACAGCATTATCTTAGTGCCTAAACCCACCTAATTCACCTCTCTCTCTGGGGAGCTGAGCTTTCTCTTCCTCTACATCCTTTGTTTAACTGGGCTGCAGCTTTCTGTACTTTTTGTTTATATTTTCATCTCACAGTCATAAGAGAATTATTCTGTCTTTGTCTGATAATCGCAGTCCTTCCTCAACTTTGTTATTTTTGCTGTTGCAGGTTTTTTCTCTTTTGCATTCATTTCCTGTCTTGGGAGAGAAAGGAGACAAAAGCATGTATTTAGTCTGTGATCTTGAACTGGAAGACTTCTTTAGTGTTTTCTTATTGTTTAACAGGAAGCATAATTATTTGTGCATGTTGGTCAATGTAATGCTTATTCATCACAGCCTTGTTCATTCCAATAACTTTTTCCTGATTTTTCTTAGTTTGTAAGCATAATGTAAAAGTAAGGCCAATTGTGTGTTTTCTAACCTATGTATTTATTTGTTTTTCTTATTTATCTGAAGCCACTGAATGATAGGGAATGATGGTGTTGACAACAGACACGAACTTGGTATTAAGAAACCTAATGTTGAACTGATTGAATTATTAAATAGAAAATAGATAGTATTAACTTCCTTATATATGTTCCTGGCTTGTTGAGAAAGGTATCAAAATTCCTTGCATACTTAGCGCTTTAGAGTAAGAGAATTTGACCAGTGCAACCAAATACTGAGTATCTTTTATTATTTTACCAAAAGTAATAATTCAGAATTGAAGATGATAAGAAAGTTGGTTAACTGTCTAAAAACTAAAACTTTCTGACAATGTTCAGCAAATTTTAAATGTCAAAGGTGATTAATCATTATTGGGCAGCAACTTTAACATTATTTCTTGACAGCAAGTCAGTTTAAAAAAAGTCATTGAACTCTAGGGTATAGAATTAGGAATATTTAATATAAATTGCAGGATAACAATTTTATCTCAAAGTAAAAAAAATTCTGTTGATTTCCTTTTTAAAGGGACTTTAAAAGGACATAAATTGTCTTTTATGGTTGTGTCTGCTCTGTCCCAATTAATAGCAAGCCTTGGTGAAAATTAAAGAGGATGACCTTGACAGTCTCTTCTAAAGCAAGGGAAAATGATTTCTCTTCTTTTTGGAATGTAAAGAGGCTTGTATTTCATTATTATATAAAGTAATGAGAATATAGAAGCCATAGAAAGTTACCCATTTACTTTCCATGTTTTACACAGGATTTCTCTTTCATATTTCTAGTCAAATATTTCACACCCTTACATCTTTCTTTGCTTACTTGAAATTCTAACCATAGGCAAATGGTATATTTTTCTAGTTTTGTAGTTAGAACAAACATTCTGTAGGTAAGTTTATGGTGACTTGGTAATATTTCTGATATCTACCCTTTTAAATTTTCATCGATCTTCTCTCTGGCCTTGCCAGCTCCCCTACAACTTAAACCTATTTTACTTCTTTTCTGTTTTTGTTGCCTCTTTCAAGCTTTGATGATTTTGCCTAAGGACATAGTGTCCTCTTGCCCCTTTGAAGCCCTTCTTCCTTACCCTGGGGTAACGAAAAAATAGTGTTGCCTCCGTAGTCATGTGTTGAATTTCTCACACACGTGGGCTGGGATCAGATGATGGAGCCTTTGACAGGTGTTGTAGTCAAGGGTTGTGCAGAGAACAATTAGAATCAGGACACAGAATTTATAATATTATTTTATGATGGTCACCCAGAGGTAACACTAGAAAGTGTAGGAAATCTGTCCACACCACTAAAGACCCGGAATATTCAGCTAAGGGCCTGAAATCATAGCAATGTCCTGCATGAGTCCAGATGAAGACCCAGAGCTCATGACAGTGCCTCCCGTGAGTCCAACTGGAGGTCTAGAGCCTATGAGAAGGACTCACATGAGTCTCCTTTACGGATCCGTGCTGGGAAGGCCCAAAGGTCAGTGGTGGAAATTAGAAAGTCTAGGCCAGCAGGGTGAAGGAGCTGTGCTGATAGGCTGAGAGTTTTACACTGGAGCTGAGAAGGCACGCTCATAATAAACACCAGGACTGTCCTGAAAATCACCACAGCCATCTTCAGCAACACAGAAGTCCCGTGTTCCTCTGACAATAAGAACAGTGGAGTACATGCCAGAAAGCCATCATGACAAGTTTGTCCTGGAGATTAGATGGCCCACGTCCTGTCCTCCAGAGCCAGGTTGCTCAATGTAACGACCAGAGCTCCTCCAAAGTGAACCACAGCCACTCTCACCAACAGGGTCCCAAGAGCTCCTCTGATGACAATGGTTGAACTCACACAGGGGAAGCTAGTAATAATGAGCTCCTCCATAAAAACCAGTGGCTCAACAGCAACACTTAGAGAAATCCACAGTACCTCCTGTCTTCTCCATGTCTCTATTTATGCTGGAAACTTTCCTCAGGTGGAAACATCTACACTCCACGCCATGCCATGCTGATTTAATCCAGCTGGTGTAAATTGACCACCAGTTTTTAATCCATAACAATAGATAATTAGGTCTCAAGGGTAAAGCTATCATGAATGAGATTAGTGCCCTTATGAAGGAAATGCCAGAGAGTTCTCTTGCCCTCTTTCTGCCATTATATCTATGAGATATGACGCAAAGTTGGCATTCCATAACCTGAACAGGGCATTCCCCAAACCCTGAAGATGCGGCACTTTGATCTTGGACTTTCCCTCTCCAGACTGAGAAATAAATTTCCATGGATGAGCCACACAATCTATGATGCTTTGCTATGGGACCTTATACTAACCAAGACAGCAGCATAATGTTTCTTAACTGAATAAGTGCTTTTATTATTCTTTTAGTTCACATCTGTCAGTGGTTTCAAAATGTAAAATCTAAAAACAAAATGTAAAATCTCATGAAATAATTGATCTTCGTTTATCTGATCTGGTCTGTCTTATTTTTTTTTTTTATCTTTTCTTGGTACTATGCCAAATTTGCATTTCCTGAAAACATCCTGCATATCCTGAAATGTCTGTATTTCCCGAAAACATCCTGTTCTTTGTTACTGCAGTTTGCTGTTTCCTCTGCCCCTTCTTTTTTTGAATGGACCTGAGGTCTCATTAGTCTTTCCTCATTCGGCTTCTAGGTTTTCTCCTCCAGGGACGTTTTCTTGCTTTCCCATTTTTTTCCAAGTCTGCATTGTAATTGTCTTCCTGGTGTCTCTTTGTATGGTAGTTTTTAGAATCTTCATCTACTTCTTTCATGCTGCCTTTTATTTCCACTTGAATCTGCTATTAGTAAGAGCAGAAGCATGTAATAGGCATAAAATGAAAGTGCATTTCTATAAACTTTCCACTTATCTGATGATTAGATTTCTTAGAATATAGTTTTCCAGGATGTGGGTAAAAACCTCGAAATAGGTAGAAAAAGGCTTCTGAGCAGCTGTGATTGACATAAAGTTTGCACATAAAAATATATACACTAATTTTTTAGGAAAAGCTCTTAGGCCGTTAATATCCTAGCAACTTTTGTTTTACATAGAATCTTCACAGACTGACTTACTTAGTGTCATAGCTGTCTTAGAAAAAAAAACATTAGATGTCAGGGTAAAGTTTTTTGGGCAAAGGTAGGGATATTGGAAAGACCTAAAGCTGATACATTGATAGCTTGAAAGTAAGAGAATCTATAAGAAAAAGAAACAAAAAATATTAATGCTGCATGAGATTTTTTTTCAAATTATGGCAGTTTGTATTCATTTAATATAGAAGCAAGATAGACATTTACTTTGATAGTGTGATACTATCATTTACTTTGATACTGTATGATGTTCTGAATTCTATCCACCATATGAAGATATTTATTCCTATTCTGTATAGCATGTTTGAAATGCAGTAGAATTGTTTAAAGGTATGACTGGGCTGAACTCTCAAATCTGTTGCATAACTGAGCCCCCTGCAGCATTAAGTGAATGAAGTTTTGCTGGTTTTTCTTTCTAAAAGCTGCAGGATACTGGTGCTTTGTTTCATTAATTTTTCTTTGGTTGTGTTCATATTACTAATAATGTGATTAACTTATCTTCTGTGAGGGCATTTTTCTATTCATTTCTAATTTCTTATATCAGATTCTGAAAAATAATATAAAAACTCCTTTCCCTGCCTCTTATCATTTTTTAATTTAGTCACTTGAATCATGAAACTGCTCTGAGTTTTAGGTGGTTAAAGCTTTAGTATACTGCTAATTCTGATACTATTTTATTTTTGCATCTTCTAACATTTTCCACATATTTCTTTAACTGGATTTGTGGGGAGGAAAAAATAGAGAGATTAATCTTCATTTTTGCAGATTGAGGTATTGAGGTGTGACAGATCTCATGTGCAGTCGGCATCCCAAAAGTCCTTGTACTGGGGATTGGAACTATGAATCTTGGTGTGAATCGCTTGAGACATGTTTCTTAGGTTTCTCGGTGCAGTTAAACTCTTCCAGCAGAGGTGGGGCTCGCCGTGCCAAAGGTGGAAGGGTTGACTAATCTGTTCAACATCCTTTTATCCCTAAGTCTAGTTTCTCATGAGTATTTCTGACCAAAAGTATAGATGGCTGGAAATGTGGACTTTTGTTTTTAATTAATCTCTCTAGGGGTAAGAGGCTTACGTTGAAGAACGGAATTTTAAGGAAGCTTGACAACCTCTGTTTTCATATGATTGAACATGTTTGGCAGCTGAAAAAAGATTTACAACTGTGAGCTCAAGCCAGCCTTTCCAGTGGTTGTGCTGCTCTTTGGGAGTGATATACACGGGTAATGGTGCCTCTATTCCCGTGTCTTGGTGGTTCCCTTTAGGGTGCTTTTCTTGGAACTGCCGTGTTCTTTTCTGTCTAGTGGCTCACAGGGCTGTCGTGGGATTTGGCCTTCTATCATATACATTGTAAAGATCATCGCCATTCTATCCCGTACTTAGTCATTTTAGTCAGGGCAGTTGATGTGTACAAACAGGCATAGAACTGCATAACACTTGTCTATATAACAAAGACACTTTCTTCCACTCTTATACCAACAAAAAATTATAATGCTGCTGTAGTATCACTGAGAGTGGGAGATCGGTTGTTTGGCTCATGATCCTATAGGGAAATAATGAAGCTGTTGAAAGTGAGGAGAGATTGGAAGCACTCAGCTCGTCTGCCTGTGCCCTGCAGTATGCCATCCTGGCACAGCTCATTAAGCTCCTTCTGGACTCTTCTCATGAAATGAGGTAACCACCAGTTCACTTGTACAATTCTGGTTGTTAGAAAGTTTTTCTTTGTTGAACTGAAATTTGCTTTTCCCTAACTTTTCTCATGTATTGAGCCTTATTCTCTCCTTTACAAGCATATTTCCACCTATTTCTGCATGGTCTTTCTGTGCATACTTGAAGATAGCTTCCAGGCCTCCTGAGAGTCTTCTCATCTCTAGGCCATTTATGATAGTCCTGTCTTACTGTGGTTTTGTTTTCTTTTTCTGTTGTTTTAGGTACTCGTGGTCAATTGTGATCCAGAAATATTAGGTGGACATTTCCAGAAATAATTCATAAATTTGTAGTTGTGTACTGTTCTGAGTAATGTCATGGAATCTCACACCATCTCCCTCTGTCCCACAGTGGGTGTGAACAATCTTTTCTTCTGCATATTAATACTATACATGCTACCTGCTCATTAGTCACTTAGGAGCCATCTTAGTCATTCATTTGGCTACAGTGCTTGTGCTTAAATAACCTGTATTTTATCTAATAACCGTCCTGAACCCAATGAGGGTAATAATGGGTCAAATGGGACTCAGGGCATAAAGCATAGAAAGACAGATGAACTCAGGTACTGTATAATAATCTGCAAGATGCACAGGGAAAGCAAAAATTTATCTAGTAATCAGAGTCAGTCCTATCTATGATTTAAGGCATCCACAGGGGGTCTTAGAATGAGTCCTCCATGGTTAAGGCAGGGCTACTCTATTTTGTCACCCCTTTCAACAGTTTATACAAATTTTGTGGTTACCAGATTCTTCATAACTATTTGTACCAATCTTCAATATAGTCACAGTACACAATGACCTTTTTAATTTAAAATGACTTCAAATTACGCTTTAGATGCGGTTTTTCTAGCTGAATGTCTACTAAGACTGTTTTTTCTTGAGACCTGATATTGATCTTTACCTTGAAAGGAATCTGTGCTTTTTATATCTCTGTTTTAGAAAACTTCGAGAGGCAGTGAATTCCTTGTTATTGAATATATTGCACAAGTGAATATACATGTGGTGAATGAAAAATATGTTCAATATTTAAAGTAACAAAAAAAATCATATGTCTTGAAAAAAAGACAAATTGCCAAGAATGATGGGATAAGTGTGTTCAGAGCAAAGGGAGACATTTTGAGGAGGGCTATTAGCAATGTGTCTTTTTTTTTCTTTAAAGAGAAAAAAAAAAACAGAAAAAAGGGTAGCAAGAATACAGAATTCCAAAAGAAAAAAAAAAACACTAAGAAATCACTACTTGATAAATACATACTGTCATCTTGGAAATAGTTGTTCAAGTTACAAAATTAAAGCATACAAAGTAGACATTCAAACAGTGAGACTGTAAACAGTTCTGCTCTATGATCTAACAAAAACAGTAATATGATCATCTATCTTACACACTAAAACATAACATGCAGTTATATACTTTAGAGCACCTTCTTTTCCTCTCTTTTTTATGGTAGCAATTACACATTTTGCGTTTTATTACTCCTACATTTCTTAATTCTTTTTACACTAGAGACACAATGTGATATTTATAAATTTGATTCTTATTTATTTCACTAATGAGAATAGTCTCAAGTTGTCTCCATTTCCCTATGAAGGCCTCAAGACCATCCCTTCTTCATAGCTGAGTAATATTCCATTATGTAAAAATGCCACATCTTTTTCATCCACTCTGCGGTTGATGGGCATCTTGATTGTTTCCAAGATTTAGCTATTACAAATGGTGCTGCTATGAACATGGGTGCACAAGTATCACAAGTACATGACCTTTTCAGTCTTTCTGGGAAAATACTCAGGAGGGGAATAGCTGGGTTGAATGAAGCTCCCAATCCTAGTCTTCTGAGAATTCTCCATCAATGGAGAAATTTCCATAGTGGCTGCACCAGGCTACACTCCCACCAACAGTGGAGTGTTGGAAAGGAAAAACTTTCCTTTTTTTCTGTAGCCTCGCCAACATCTGTTATCAGTTGCTTTCTTGATGGCAGCCATACTTTCTGGGATGAGATGAAATCTCAATACTGTTTTAATTTGCATTTCTCAAATGCCCAGTGATGGTGAACATTTCTTCATGTATTTATTTGCCATTTGTATATCTTCATCTAAGAACTGCGTGTTCTTCTCAGATGCCCATTTTTGGAGAGGGCCTTTGAATATGGGCAGCTTGATGTTTTTCAATTCTTTATATGTTCTTGATATAAGTCCTTTGTCTGAGGGTTTGCTGGCTAAAATTCTTTGCCATCCTGTGGGTTTTCTTTTCACTCTGTTAGTGATTTCTTTTGAAGTGCAGAAACTTTTCAATAATATGAGATCCCAGTTGTTAATTCTCTGAAGTGTTTCCCGTGCAGTTTGCATGTTGTTCATGAATTCTCTGCCTACCCCTATGTCTCCAAGACTTTTACTTACCTTATCTTCCAGTAGATTTACTGTGTGTGTTTTAATGTTTAGGTCTTTGATCCATTTAGACTTTAGTTTTGTGCATGATGATAGGCATGGATCTAGTTTCAGTCTTCTGCATGTTGGGAGCCAATTTTTCCAATACCATTTATTAAAGAGGCTATCCTTCTTCCAGTGAACATCTTTAGCCTCTTTTTCAGTATCAGGTGGCTGAGTGTCTTTGTACTTACACTTGCAACTTCTAATGTGTTCCATTGATCCTCAGGTCTATTCTTTGCAGTACCATGCTGATTTTATCACAGTGGCTTTGTAGTAGAGTTTCAAGTCCGGAATTGAGATGCTTCTTGCCTTGCCTTTATTACCCAGAATTGCCTTTGCTATTCTAGGTTTCTTCTAGTTCCAAATGAATTTTAGGAGTGTTTTTTCTAGATCTGTGAGGTATGTCAATGGTATTTTGATTGGGATTGTGTTACATCTGTATAACAGTTTTGGGAGTATGGCTGTTTTCACAATGTTGGTTCTTCCTAGCCAAGAGCAAGGAATATCCTTCCATTTTCTAATATCCTCTTTAATCTCCTTTTTCAGCGTAGTGTAATTTTCAGTCTTTTACATTCTTAGTTAGGTTGATTCCTACATATTTCATTTTTTTAGATGTTATTGTGAAGGTCGATATTTCCATTATTTCTTTCTCAGTGAGTTTCTTTTTTGTGTACAGGAATGCTGTTGATTTTTGAGCATTGACTTTGTAGCCAGCTACACTGATGAATTTGTTTATTACCTCTAATAATCTTTTAACGGAGTTTTTGGGGTCTTCTATACAGAGTATCATGTCATCTGCAAATAGTGATAATTTAACTTCTTCCTTTCCTATCTTTATTCCTTTTATTTCCTCCTCTTATCTGATTGCCCTGGCTAGTGTTTCTAGAACTATATTGAAAAGGAGTGGTGATAGTGGACATCCTTGTCTTGTTCCTGATTTTAAAGTGAAAGCTTTCAATTTTTGTCCATTTAGTATAATATTGGCTGTTGGTTTGTCATAGATGACCTTTATAAGGTTGAGGTAGACACCATGTATTCCAAGTTTCTGAAGGGTTTTTATCATGAATATGTATTGGACTTTATCGAAAGCTTTTTCTGCATCTATTGAGATGTGGTTCTTGTTTTTGGCTCTATTGATGTGATGTATTACATTTATTGTTCTGCGTATGTTAAACGATCCCTGCATTCCTGAAATGAACTCCACTTGGTCATGACGTATAATCTTCTTGATGATTTGCTGCATTCTATTTGCCAGTATTTTATTGAGAATCTTTGCATCAATGTTCATTAGTGAGATTGGCCTATAGTTCTTCTTTTTGTTGGGTCTTTCTGGTTTTAGTATGAGAATAATACTTGCCTGCAGGAATGATTTAGGGAGCAGCAATATGTCTTTTAGCAATAAATTTTTTAGTTAAAATATGCTCTAGTTGTGATCACCTCTCACTGAATAGCTTGTCAAATAAAAACATTACAGTGTGTACTTACCAATCATGTTTACCACATCTGACATCCAACTTCTGGTTCTTCCATGAGTAAGAATTTCCATGAGAGGTAAATGTTTTGAATTGATTAAGGATTAAGAATTGATTTTGAATTGATTAAGGATTGAGAAGCAAACGTTTTGAATTGATGGAATTGATTGAATGAGGCAGACATGCCAGCACAGATAAAGATTCAAAAAAGGAGTTCTGGAATTACTTCACAAAGTACCAAGAACAATAGGTTAAGTGTGTTCAAAGTGAGGGACATAGTTTAAGGTACTGAATGCCACTATGTCTTTTATTGCAATAAATTTCTAAAATTTAAACCTTTGTTGTACTTTTTCATCACACTGCACATGTCAGGGACATTATAGATAAAAAGATGTAGAAAATGAAATGGATTTATCCTTATAAAAATAAGTAAAAATACTAGTTTTTAATAGTTCTTTTACATCAATTATAAAATGTAGGACAACACAGTGCAGTGTGTCATTCTGGGAATATACATGAGTGAATATTTTGTACTTAAAAGAACATTCTGGTTTTATGACCAATAAGTGAGTCATCTATGTGTAGTATTTTGCACCTGTGAAAGGCTGCATCTTTGATCAAAAACTTCTATTTCATGAAAATTTCATCGATACTTCCTTTTTCTGTCAACTTGATAGTGCTTTTAATTTTTTCTATGTTGGCCCTCAGTGGCCACATTATATATAGACAGCACTTGAGCAGTACAACTAGATTGTTAGCAAAGTTACAGGAACTCCTTACTCACTATTGCTGTTAACATTGCTTTGTACTTTACCAGCTACTCTTTCATTTCCTTTTCTAGGGTAAGACAAATTGGTGGTGTGTTCAATAGTCAAGACATTTTTGTAAATGAAATATTATTTACACCTAATCCTAAAATCAAGATTTTGGGATGTACATTGATCTTGCTTTAAATTTGAGGCTGTATAGCTGATAGATTTTTCCAAATTATGGCAATGAGAGTTTCTATTTTGTTGTTTTTTAGGCTAAGCAATTCTTTAGTGATTGTTAACAGCATTACATTGTAGTGTATAGTCTTACTTATTTTTCCCATGAGGCAATTTTTTGGATGTCTGGGTGTAGTGATATATTTAGTTCCACAGTATGTTGCATATAAAGATATTTGATAAGATGGTTCTTGTGTTACAAGTAAAAGATGTTTCAAAAATGAGACTCTTTCACGTAAAACCTCCACTCGTGGTGGGAAGGAGGCTCATTGGAACTTCCATGGTTATTAATCTTGACAGAGAACACACAGAGTCTCCTTGGACTGAAGCCTCTAGCCACCTTACCAAGGCAGGACTACATAGGTACGATCAGTTGATATTCCTTTCGGGCTCACTAATAAAAATGAAAGTAGGAGAACTGAATCAATAGTAGATTGGGTCCTTTGACAAGGATATATATATAATGTGAGTTGTGAATATTTCCCATTTCTTGATTTTATCAGCTATCTCCCTAAAGTTCCGCACAGAAATATACAGTAAAGAAGCTGAATTTCCTTGGATCATGTAACTTGTTTTGGAGAAGGGCAAGGAAGGTTTCCAGCTGGAGCTGTCACTCTTATTTTCTGCAGCAGGCACTTGCCAAGCCATTTCTGAGGATAACCTGATATCCGCCTTCTTTCTTCTGCTACCATTAAGCATATTATCCTGGTTTTGTCGGCTTCCAGGCTGTAAGGCAGTGTGTGTGCTCTGGTTAGTACACAAAGCTCTAGGGCATAGAAATGGATCTCTTCCCTGGCTTTTCCACTGGTTGCTGGATGACCTTGGGCTGGTGAGTCAACCTCTTCTCCATTTTTTTTCCCACTTTATAAAATTTAGGTTTTCATTTTTCTTCTTAGTATTTAAAAAAAAAATTTGAGTATTTGAGAAAGGATAAATCAGAGTTTCTTAAGTGAGTTAATACCCATCTGTATACCAGAAAAATATGATAGACTGCTTATCCATGGGGATACACTGGATACCACTGGTTGTACTGAACTATTTAAATATAAATATGTAAAGTTGAATATAAATAGTAAAGTTGAATTTAAAATCCCGTGTAGAGATTAACTACAATAACTAATAAAATAGAATAATTATAATTTATTACAACGAAAGTTCTGTGAATGTGTTTTTTCTCCTAAAATGTTTTATTGTATTATACTCTGCCTCAAGATCATGTGAGATGATCCAGTGCCGACCTGATGACATTCAGTGAATTGAATGATGCAGACATTGTATCACAGCACTAGGCTGCTAGTGACTTACAGGATGTCAGGAGGATGATCGTGTCATGGTGCCATGTGACTGTGGGCAAACTACAGAATGCAAAATCATGGAGAAAAGGGGGGGCAGGTTGGGGGTTACCACGTAGAAAGGATGACTAAAGGATTACTGAAGTAAGTTAAACAAAATGCTCTGAATGCATTCAATGTCTATTCCAGATGGTCTATGTTAAATAAAATATGTAAGTCCTGTCTAATTTATATGAATGATTTCAATCTCTTTTGGGGAACAGCAATATAGTTATTATGATGTCCATGTAAATTGTATTATATAGCTTTGGGGAACTTCAGAGGACATTGAAGGACGATTTAGCCACTTAAGCCCTTAAACTCCCTTTGGGAGGTCTAGTTGATTCATGTAGACTTCAAAATGGTCTAGTTAACTGTATTTTAAAATTACATCAGGATTATTTTATTTCCTTAGAACTCTCACTTTTTAATTTAATTTTACTGTGTGTTTTTAAAAAGTAGTATATAAAAACTATGTTCACCCAGGAAACTATTTCCTTTGCAGCTTATATAAATTTAACTTCATTTTTTGTGTCTCAGAAGTCTAAGATATATTTAGCTAACTAATTGTAATTTTCATATATGGACTTTATATACCTGAGGATTTGGAAACCCGTGCTACGTCTGAAGTTTCTAAGGGAATCTGTTCTTAGGTATGTGGATGTAAAACTCTTGACAGAAAATCCTGTGTTTGTAGATAGAAAAGGCTTTTATGTTTGAGGTTATGGGGCTAAGTTTCATGTGAGAGTGTTTTGCAAGATGCAGGTACTCTATCAATGGTAGCACTGTTAGGAGTAAGTCCTGTGACTCATTGTAGTTCTTTTACTTTTTATTCATATGAGCCATTGGACATGGTGGCAGGGGGTGGTGGTGATGGTAAATACTCTTTATGACTGTGGAATGAAAGAGAGGTTGCTTTTTCCAACTACCATATGTGGTGATTAGGCTCTTTGGAATGACATCGGAGTGCTCTCTGAGCAACCAGCAACAGCCTTCTAAATAATTTATAGTAAATAGAATATGTAAGATATTTCCCTTAACCAGATGTAATGTTCAATAGCAGAGGGGCAAATTTAAAATGACCTCCTGCAGGAAAATTATAGATGGACCAACGAGGCAATCATGCACTCTCATTTCCTGCTTTGAGATGAGAACATAATGGTGGATTGTTTAAATTTTGTTGGGGTTTCTTGAGAAATTCATAGATTCATGAAATTCATAAACTCCATCTATCTGAGTTGTCCCTGAATTTTTATTTCCAATATTCAAAGACATTTAGGGAGATAGAGCACGGGTGGGTGTGGCTAATTTTTTTGTCTATTTAGTAGCTGAACTGATTTTTTTGTAACTGATCTAATCTTTGTAAATTAAATTATAGTTTATATGACTAGAAATCCAGTTCCTATGGTAACTCCTAGTTCTCTTGTAGGGAAGACAAGAAAGTTCTAAAGCCTTCTGCAGTCTGGGAGCTCAACACTAATAATGGAGACATCAAGTATGAGGGTCCATACCTCAAAGCTGCCATAGAGGTCTGGGACACTGAGCTCTCCTCAGAGAAACCTAATAACTGGGCAAGAATTCTGCACCAACCAAAAACTGGTCACTAACACACATGCATGACTTCCTGCCAAAGTAGCATCCTCTGAACACATATTTTCATTAAAATTGTTTGCTAATTGCCTTTATTCTTTTAACAGATACTCAGTGAGTATATTGTATAAGCAGGTATTATAGAAAAGGAGTACACCATAATAAAACAAAATATTCTGCCCACTTGGTACTTAAATTTTATGTAGGGAGACAAACAAATAACAAATAAATGAACATACCCAGGTCAGGTCATGATAAATTTTATGAAGAAAAATGAAGTACCTTCAAAAGAGAGCACAATGTAGGGAAGTGCTGGGTTACATGGCTGATCAGTGATTACTGTTCTCTGTGGTGTCTTGACCTGATCGTTGACTTAACTAAATATCTGTGGAGAAGAGTTGATGACATTGATAGTATGCAGAGGGTGTGAGTTAGGAATATGCTTGGCCTGTGGAAAGAACAACCGTAGTTAGTGTTTTTGCAGTACATCATGTTGTGGAAGTAACAAGTGGTCTGATTGGAGCAAATGAGGGATCTTTGCTTCACCAGTATTAAGCAACATTAGTAGGGACAGAGGGTTTCCAGATAGTTATCTAAAACTAGGGAAGTAAAGAATTGGAATAAATAGGGAAAAGAAAAAAGAAAATTATTTGTGTTTTGGGAAACATGACTATACACTTGGGGTTTTTTTGCTACCTGTAATCAAACTCAGGACCGTGCACTTGCCAGGGAGGTGGTTGTGCTGCTGAGCTACACCCCCCTATACACTTGTTTTTATCCAGGAGACTTTGACCAAGGAAAGGGAACTATGAGCTGGGCATGGTGTCATCAGCCTGTATTATCTGACTATTTGGGAGGCAAAGGTGAGAAGATTAGTTGAGGTCAGGAGTTTAAGAGCAGTATTTGGGCTACTTGGGGATACCCCTACCTCAAGCAAACAAACAGTAGAACAAACAGAAAGGGAGTTTGCATATCACTAGTATTTATAGAATATATAGCTTTTCTTATATTATTGATACATAGTCAGAATGGAAAATGACAAAGATTCAATTCATAGTAGAAAGAAGCTATAAAATACTTAAGAATAAATATGTAAGGAAGATAGTGGATATATGAAGAAAATAATAAAATTGTATGGAAGATCATAAAACCAAATTCAGATATACTGTGTTCTTGGATGGCAAAGCTGTATCACATAAACACTATTTAATAAGACTCCAATTTGACTCCCAAAGGAATGTTTAATTTTATAACTGCCTAAAAATATTTGAAACTACATATAAAAGAATAATGCTCAAAAATAGCCAACAAAGGAGATTTTCTATTAGATGAAATTAAAACAGTGGAATGCTTTATGTAACAATTTGTGGTTAAGAAATACAGATCAGGGTTTAGCAAACCTTTTCTCTAAAGATAGTAAAAAGTTCAACCTTCTGATCCATATGGTTCCTGTATTAACTACTCAACTCTGCCTTCCTAGCACAAAAGCCATCACAGACAACATATAAATCAGTGGGTTTTGCTGGATTTATTTATCAACTGTGCTTTGCCAGTTGATGACATAGATTTTAAAACAAAATAGTGTTTGGAAATAGTTAATGTGATACATAAGAAGTGTAATATTTGAAATCTCTTGGAAAAGACAGCTTAATAAATTGTGCTGACAAAATTTATATTATTCTACAAACAAAACATGTTAAACTAGTTAATAAAAATATTTCCATAATAAAAATAATTATTTATAATTATAATAAAAAATTCCTACAAAGATTACTAAACTGTAAACTTACAGAAGAAAAGTTAAGAAATTTTGTGTAATATAATACTGGAGGAAAGTATTTAAACAAGACTGAAAATATAAAAACTGAAAAAAAAGAACTATATGACTATATAAAAACGTTTGTTTATAGGGAAGTTACTATAAATAATGAAGTAAAATGGCAGTCTGTAGAAAAATATAAGATACAGAAAAAAATGGGTAATATCCACAGTATTCCGAGTGCCTCTGTAGTTAACCTGTTAAAAAAGAAAGAACGCAATGCCTGAAAAGAGCACCAAATGGTCAATGACTACAGGAAAAGATGTTCAGTATATCTAGAGCCTGTGGAACAGAGGACCGTAACCATACCTACCTGCTGGGGTAGTTGGAGGAATTAAATCAGATAATTCACATAAAGCAGAAGGAAGTGCTTGATACATGTTATGCACTCCACAAGTGTCAATTTATTAGCCTGTCAAAATAAAAGCATGAAGATAAAGATTGCCTTGCAAGATTACTTATTGTAGTTTTGTTTGTAGTTGTGAATGATTGGAAACAAACTAAATGACCCATCAGTGGGGGAGGTAGATGAATAATTTGCTCTATATTGTTAGTAGGAAATTTTTTGCTGTTATTAAAATAATGAGTTTAAGTCATTGTTTTTTTCTGATGCTGACAATCAAACTGAGAGCCCCTTGAGTGGCTGACAAGGGCTGTGCCACTTAGCTACATCTCCTGCCATAATGAGTTATGTCTGTAGATTCAGAAAGTGGCCTAAGGAAGAGTGAATGAAGAATGTGACCTTAATATAATGTGTCCCAAATCCTTGCAGGTGTTTGGATATGAGGCTGAGATATTTAATTTTTCCCAACTAAAACTCACATTGATGCAGAGCAATCTTAAAGCCTACTATATAGTTCACTGCCTTCTTCTGATACCTACTTCTGCCTCTCCTCCCTTTCTCATCTCCCCTCTCTCCTCTCCCTCTGCCTCTGCGTCTCCCATCTGCCCTCTCTCCCCCTCATCACACTTCTCCCCCCCTTCCCGTTTTAAATCCATTGTCATTACAACATAAATTCTTGGCTTAGATTAAAATGGCAGAATTCTTTCCGTGAACTAAAGCTTAGAGATGTGTTCCCGAGGCTTCCTGGCATTTGCATATTTATTACCACCTGCTTTTTATAGTGGCGCTGCTTGTGCTATCAGATGGTCACCCATCACTTCCCTGTGCTATGGGGTTAGACTGTATCTCTTCCAAAACATCCACCACACTTTTTAAATCTTTGCAACTATTTGGGAAACCAGAGAGCTGGGGTTGGTATTATATACCAGTTGAAATCCTATAAGCTTGAAGGGAGAGAAGTCTGGGAAATAAAAACATTACAGTGTCTTTTGGACAGCAAATAGGCATTTTGTTTCTTTTAAAATTATTTGTGCTCTGTAAAACAGGATTCTGAAGAGGAAGGTGATAGTATATGTGAACAATTCTTGCTTTTTTCCAGCTGTATAATCTTCTAAGATAGTCCAGTTAAGATATATTATATGACTGATTCACTCATTTACTCAACAAATATAGACTTACTGTGTTCCAGGCACTGTGCTGGCCAGTAAGGATATGTTAGTAAAGCATAGCTGGTATAGTTCCCTCCCTTGTAGAGGTACCAGACTCTTGGGAGAAAGGTGTCAAAACAAACACAAAATCACAGAAAAGTAAATTTATGATGGTGAAAAAACTTTAGACCTATTTCAAGTTCATTTAAGGAATCCTTCAGACTAAAGTATGCATATTAGTTCAATTAAGATTTTTTAAAGATAAAAATAATTTCAGAAAAGATACAGAATTTCAAAACAAGCTAATAGGGGATTAAAAATGATTAATATATTACATATTGTTATCTTAAAGGTAATTGCTCAGGTTATAAGATAGAGGCATGAAAAACTGATCAGTCTAAGTGCATACTATTCTTCTAATGAACTAATAGAAATTAGTACTATAATTATCTTAGCTATTTTGTATGTGTGTATATATATATATTTTCTTTTCCTTTTCTACTTGCCCAGTTGTTCTTTCCTTTTGAGTAGTTTTTTCCTTATTCACATTATCTATTGTACATTTTGGATCTGATTTACACTCAGTTTCTTACATTAGGGAGACAATGCGATGTTTATACATGCGAGTCTGATTTATTTCACTTATGAGTATGGTCTCAATTTGTATCCATTTACCTTGAAAGCCTGAAGCTTATCCTCTTTTATGCTGGGTAGTATTCCATTGTATAAAACCACATCTTTTTTATCCATTCTTTGGTTGATGAGCATTTGGCTTGTTTCCAAGATTTAGCTATTATAAATTGTAGTGCTATAAACCTGGGTGCACATATATTGCTGTATGTTTTTAATTCTTCTGGAAAAATATCCATAAGAGGAATAGCTGAGTCTAATGGGACATCTAATCCTAATTTTTTGAGGAATCTCCACACTGATTTCCGCAGTGGTTGTACCAGTGGAGAAGATTTCCCTTTTACCTATGGTCCTGTCAGCATTTGTTATTGGCTGATTTCTTGATGGCAGCCATTCTTTCTGTGGTGAGATGGAATCTCTTTGTAGTTTTATAGTTTGTCTTTGTCAAATAACCAATGATGTTGATCATTTTTTTTCATATATTTATTTGCTGTCTGTATTTCTTCATTTGAGAAGTGTGTATTCATCTCAGATGCCCATTTTTGGATTGGGTCTTTGAATTTGGGGAGCCTAATTTTTTTTTCAATTCTTTATATGTTCTAGATAAAAGTCCTTTGTCTGAGGGACAGTTGGCTAAAAGTCTTCCTCATTCTGTAGGTTTTCTTTTCATTCTGTTGGTGATTTGTTTTGAAGTGCAAAAGCTTATTAATAAGACAATTTTTCAGTTGTTGATTCTTTGAATTATGTTCTGTGAAATTTGGGTTTTGTTCATGAACTCTCTGCCTACCCCTGTGTCTTCAAGATTTGTATCTACTTTATCTTCTGGTAGATTCAGTGTTACTGATGTAATATTTAGATCTTTGATCCATTTTGACTTCAGTGTAGTGCATGCGGATAGACACGGGTCTAGTTTTAGGCATTCAGTTAAGATTTTGAGTTAATTGCAAATCAAGATTTTTGTGGGGTCTATGCTTGAAGACAAATATGTAATAATAAATTCTAGTGTACAGGACAAGGCTTATCCATAATATGCACTCAAATATGGAGACACTTAACAAATTAATGAATTTAACTGGAATATCATAACTATTAATACATTTAAAAAGCGTATTTTCCCATTTATAGTTACTGCACCTGTATTATACATACAGGTGGTTTGTATCTTTACATCAACTATAGCTTATATTATAATGGTGACTGAATTGTACTATTGAACTTTCAACAGAGAGAAAGACAATCATTCTTTACTACTAATAAACTGACTGATTCTGTAATAGATCTGCTTACTGGTTTAAAGAGTTATCCTTAATTTCCTATAGACTTATTTGTTCACTGAAGAACTTACTACAAGACTTATTTAAACAATAGTAAAAATCTCCATTTTTTATTATATAAACATATATTTTTATTCTCTTTGTAGTCTCCTTGATATTTGTGTATGTATGTATGTTAGTCACTGTGACAAACACTTGAGGTGAACAGAGAAGGAAAGGTTTGTTTTGTTTCATGGTTTCAGAAGTTTTAGTCTTAGTTGTTTGGCCCTGTTGCTCTGGGAATGTAATGGTGACATAGTGCGTCAGGGCAAGAGTATGTGATGATAGAGCTGCTTAACTTATACCAACCAGAAAACAAGGAGAGAAAGAAAGAGCTGGGATCCCATGGTCAACTTCAGGTGCATGGCCCCGGTCACCCAGTTTTTATCTTGTAGGCCCTTACTTTGTAAACATTCTACTACTTCCTAATAGCAAATAGACTGGGGACTAAACCTTCAACACATGGGCCTTTGGGGATACTCCAGATCCAAACTATGAATATATGACTATAAATATACTAGATATATTAATTTTTACTTATGATATAATTACTACTGTCCAAGTTATACATAAATTACACATTTTATAGTGTAAGGTAGTATATATATATATTTTTTTCTCTTTTTGCTTGCTTTATCACATTTAAAAACACAGACAAAAAAATGTCCAAGAGTCCATCCCATAATAAAATCATTGTCTTCATTTGTACATTTTACCATGTAAATATGTAATTTGAATAGTAATAGTGTATGTAGCAGTGTCATAGTTAGAATTTAATATTTCATGTTTTTATTTAATGATTTTGTACTCTTTTGTCTTGCAAGTTTTTCTTTCACCTCATAACCATCTTCTCTCCCTAACATATGCAATAATAATAGCTTATGATGTATGTATTTGTAATTTCTAATACCAAGGGGTTAATGAAGTTAATCTTTGTTGCCTTTTGAGCACTGTTTTTGCATTTGTCTCATTAGCAGAGCAAGTCTAATATGTCCTAATTCAAGAAACAAGTTAAAATTCCATTCCACTTTGTATTAAAGAATCACATTTCTACCTTAATCCATTTCTTAAGATGGCTTATAATTTTTAATAACCTATTTTCTCCAGGGCAGTGGCCTTTCTGAAATCATTTTGACATTACATTTTACAAAATGAAATTCTCTAATTATACAATGAAACCTCCTACAGATCTTTTCCAATTAGGCATCAAAATTAGTGACCTTTTTCTAAACATTCAAATTCTTTTATTTCTAGGGAAGGCAACCTTACTCCTCCTTCTTGCCTCTGAATATTTTTCTCTTGATCAGTAGTTTTCTGCTGCTTTTCAAAATGGAGTTCTGGGGGCTGGGGATTTAGCTCAGCGGCATAAGCGCCTGCATTGCAAGTGTGCTGTCCTGAGTTTGATCCCTGATACTGATAAAAAAAAAAAAAAAAGAAAGGAAAAACAAAACAAAACAAAATGAAGTTCTTATTATTCTGAACCCCAATTATCTTCATTATACCTCTCTAGGTCTAAAATTCTTTAGGATAACTTTAGGTAAAAGCCATGACTGTGGACATTCTTAATTTGTACTTTTTTCTTCTTTGCTTGAGAGATGATGAGTGAAATGGAGTATTACTGTTGAGTCTCAGTTTCTTTGACCTCCTTCTTTTCTTCCACGGTGCACTAAACATCCATGAAGTGATGAAGAGTGCAGACCAGTGCTGTCCAGCACAACTTGGTGCAGCAATGGAATCCTCTTAGCACTGTCCAGTACTATACCCCTGAGCTGCACATGACTACTGATTACTTCAGAAGTGGCTAGTATGACTGATGAACTGAATTTTAATTTTAATTTACTTGAATTTAAAATTAACTAGCCACATGTACCTGATGGAATTTTTTAGAGTTGGCCCAGGCACTCAATTAGGTAAAGTAAGTGAATGCCTAACAATGGGAAAATTATATTTAAAAATCAACATGTTTCCTTTAGTATTGCTTCCTTTTTTTCCCTCCTTGCTTTAAAAATATGAAGTAAAATGTAAACATTCAAAAACATAGGTTGTACTCTGGAATACTACGCCTCCAACGCTTGGTAAGTTATAACAAATTGAGTTGTTTACTTTATGTCTTCTTAAAGACATAACTCCTTGAAACTCCATTACACATTGTTCAGATTCTTAGGATACATCAGTAAACAAAATAAAAATTCCTTGTTGACATTACTATTCTAGCTAAGGAAGGTAGATAATATGTAATAAGTGTTTAGAAACTAAATTAGGTAAAGGAGACAAGAGGGGAAAAAGAAGGTAAATTAAGGTAAAGGAGTAGGTGGGTTGGAGGTGGCTAAGGATTGGAATTTCAAATAAACTGGTAAGAATAAGCCTCTGATTTTTCAGCAGGTTGGGGAATTAGCTGTGCAGTTTTCCCATTGGAAGAATGTTCCAGGCTAAGAGGACACAGTGCCAAGGCCCTTTAGGTAGAAGTGTGCTTCATGTTTTTAGGAAACACCAGTGAGCGTCTTGTGCCTGGAATACTGTTAGTGATCTCCAGTATGTCAGAGATGAGGTGAAAGAGGCTGGAGAGGGTGGTGTGAGTGCCTTGATTTCTCTAAGTATAAATGATCTGTTGTGGAATGAAGTAGTGATAAAGGAGAACAGTAGTTGTGACTAAAACAGAAGATACTTATAATAGCTTTGATAGTGTGAGAAATGATGCATGTATGTTATGGCTTGTATCTAAATGTCTTTCCAAAGCTTCCTGCAATCATAGATGGGTGACCCATTGGGTAGATCAGAGCATAATGCTGGCATTAAGGGTGTGATGCTGGGATTAAGAGTGCTCCATTTTGCATTTGTGTGGCTCCACCCAAAAGATAACATATGAAGGGACAAAATGTTGATGTTTTGACGCCTCTGCCTGCCTTCCTTGCCATGAACTGTTTCTCCTCTGCAGTGCCCCTCTGCCGTGCCTCCTTGCTTAAGAGCCAGCTGAGTAGGGACTGAAATCTGAAATAACATTTTCCTCCATTAACTTTGGGTGCTGGGTATTTTGTCACAGCAGTAAGAAAAGAAACTAAGACACTGTAAAACGTTACAGTTCATTGTGGTGTTGGAATCATTGAGTAGATGTAGGGAGAATAGTTGGAAGGCAGTTACAGTCATTCTGAAGAGGACAGTGGCTTGAGTCAGCCAAGATAGCTAACAATAGAGGTGGTGGGAGAAGTGGTCAGGTTCGGAGTGTTTTCTGAAGACAGAGCCACTTGATTTATTGATAAGATGTGAAGACTATAGGACAGTGACTCAAATTATTTTTGATCAGAGCTATTGGAATAATTAAGTTGCTTCCCATGGAAATCAGAAGACTGCAAGGATATGCTTCAGGGAGGGAAGGTCAGGAGTTGAGTTTTGGTTTTTATGTTTCATGTGTCTCATGACTGTGAAGTTTGGAAAACAGGTCTGAGGTATGAATATACTTTTGAGAGTCACCAGCATGTGATGGTATAATTCATGAAACTGCAAGAAACCCAAGAGAGTGAGTGTAGATGGAGAATAGGTCCACAGAAGCAACCTGGGAACACTCCAGTCTTTGAGATCCAGCAGGAGACTGGGGAGTAGCCATTTTCTAAAAGCCTAAATCAGGAGTAAAGCAGATTTGTAGTGCATATTCATATTAGAATAAGAGTAGAGAATGGTTTGGCAGGAAGTGAAAGTTGTTATCTCCTGATCAGTCTCCTGATCAGGTTTCTATTAATTAGGGATTAAGGAAAGAGATTCAGTATGGAGCATCAGGACTGTAGAGCCATATCCCAGCCATAGACTCATCAGGCAGAATTTAGTTTCCAAAAGTCTGGACAACTGGATAAAATATGAAATAAGTTACAAATAGACAACACAAAAGGGAGTAAAACCCAGCAGTAAGACTCAAGTAGAAGGGCAGGGATAGCAGGAGGATGATACTGAGCCAACTCATTCCCCAGAAATGCTTTTTATGTTTTATCTTCTGGACCACCATGAAGTCTGCAGTGTCTGTAGATAGAAGCCCCAAAGAGGTGATATTCCAGTCAGGGCAAAAGGGTAAGAAGTGAGGGCCCTGTGGTTCCTAAGAAACTTTTCTCCTTCATGAAGTAATAGAAAATCAGATCAAAATAAATCTGATACAAGATTCGTGGTAGGTAGAACATTTTATACTCATGTCTGGATAATACTAGGTTAAATTAAGTATTGTTTGACAAGAGCTTAGAATTAATTAGAGAAGTTCTCAAGTATCTATGTTTTTAAAAACCATTAAATGTGTTTTGATATAAGTATGAGGAATTAAAATTATGACAGCTATGTTATATTTGGCTGTTTCAAGCCATAATTTATTCAAATATAAATGAATGGCTTATTTATCTTTTGTTTCAATAGATTTTGACAGTAAGAATCTACAAACTCTAAATTAAAGCAGAGTATTCAAGAATATGCCCTATTTCCTGATCTACAGTTCTGAGTCTGTAAGATTTTGATAGTATAAATAGCTGTTACAAAACTGTGATATGAGTATTAGTATATGGGTGTTTAATATTAATATGTGGGGTAGGATGAGGTGTTTGATGACACACTGGGATGAAGGGCTGGAGTGGTGAGCAAAGGAAGGGGTGCAAATGAGATTGTGTGTGTGTGTGTGTGTGTGTGTGTGTGTGTTTGTGTGTTAGTCAACCATAAAGTGGCATGACTAGAAGTGTGTGTTGTAGTAGAAATAATAACTAGGCAATGAATGCTTTCAAAAACATTCATTACCAAATGAATTTCCTTTTGAGGTAATATCCCATAGAGACTCTAAAAGGGGTTGCTCATAAATCAAATCTTGAAGGGCTCCAACATAATTTTATGAAAAAATAGCTCAGTTAAAATCCCTGGTAAAAGAATCAGGCATACTTTTTAATTTTTTTTTATTTTGTTGTTATTTAAATCAAGAACAGAATTGTCTTTTTTTCTGAGAGAAAAATGGCTATCAGGCATTTGTTTGGTGTGGTTTGCGTTTCGTGTGTGTGTGTGTGTGTGTTGTCTATAATAGTAACAAATAATGTCTTTAACTGTTCATGGAAAAAATTAGTTTCTTCTCTACCAAAAAGTTAGCCTTATAGAAGCTGACAAAAGTCATTATGTTATAATGATTTTTGGCTTAAGAAAACAGTGATATCTTGGAAAAAGTGAAGGAATGTGGCAGCAGAAGAAAGATGTCCATAATATAACAGATAAACTATTTTAAACAAAGGATATAGTGTTTCTTTAATTAGATTCTCATGCAATATTGGTTTGAATGTGCTGATCAAAGGCAGTGTCTGCAAGAAAGAAATTTTGGATTTTTAAATCGTATGTTTTACAACTTTGGTACAAGGCAGTTCCACAAATTTTTACTGAGTGTTTAATTTGGAGCTAGAGGTCCCAAGTTTAAGTCTCCACGCTGCTATTCTAATATGTGTATCAAGTACTCCAGACAGTGTTTGCCATGTTGATGCAGAAAGATTTGTATTAGAGAGTAGGAACTGAAAGCTGCTTATACTGCTTTAGTGCATACAGTATATACATTTAGGGTGTACAGAAATGTGAGTTTCTCAGTGTAAGGGAAGCATCCGAAGGAGGAGGTGTCTGTCTAGTCCATGATCCCATGGTCCTGCCTACTTGCTGTTTGTGTCTCATCCGGCTTGAGCTTTGACCTTTGTTATCCCTATTGCTGCACAGCTGGGACATATTATGGAATGATAAAACCACGGTGGGCCCTTGCTGTTCCAATGAATGTCCCCATAGCTCTCCACCTGCAGTATCCCCACCTCCTGACTTCTAATGCTGCCACAAAAGCCTTGCAGGCCCCCCTTGAAGTAGGAGCAGGTAGGCGTATGGACTCAGGGAAGATAGAGAAATGCAGAATTCTGAGTTCCATGCTGCTGTAGCATAATTTTTACCTTGCTGTTCAGTGCTCTCTACCTCATGCTGGTCTAGTGGAAACATCAAAATGGTCTTCCAGAGAATTTCTGAAGCAAGGCAAAGTCTCTAACATTTGTGGATACCTCCTTAATGAGTCTGAATTTTCTGCCATCTTACCACCTACCTTCTATCCATCTCCTCTACTGACATGTACGTATATCCCTTTACCCACATGCTTACCTCTACATACAGCTTCAATGATCTATACAATATCTCAAATTTAGACACTTTAATTCTTACCCCTTTATACCAACCAACCAAACTGTATCTCTTTTCTTTGAGTCAAGGAAATTTCTCTAATATATTGTGCAGTTTCTGTATTCTGTAACTACCATAGAAGCTTTCAGTTCTCTGTGCTCTCAGCTGGTTGCTTTTGTACCATCAAAGCAGAACCATTTCTTTCTCAGAATCATGCAATATAGAGTATAGGTTTTAAGACAATTGCTTCTGTTGATGTCATTTTAAAAATTCTACTTGGAAAGTTAGAATTACACAATAATATCTTTATCCTAGAGTGTAACTTCCTGTCTCCCAAAGCCAAAGCTGCCTCAGGTTTACTAGCTAGAACAAGATTCTTAAGAATGAAAAACAAGTCAGATAATATTTCCCAGTACTGGCTTGTTCAATCTTATATTCTAGATTTGATTTGTTATATTGTGTAAAAGAAGTATTTGTATTAGTTACATTCCTAACAGTGTGATAAGGCATAAGGCTGATTTCCACACATTATATGTGTATAGAATTGTCAGCTTTTTAAAAGATGTGCTACAGGTGAGTTAATGATATAGAAGAGAAACTGTTGGTCAGAATTTAAAGTTCTGAATCATCTGAATCACTTACGTGTTTTTCCAATTGATTTAAAATTTCTGGAATTTTATCTCTAAAATGGTCATAATGACTCACTATGACAATGAAGTATACTATTTGCACTTTTGTAGACTCTATAGAAGGATATCAGCAGTTGGCCAAATTGTATTATGAAAAATGTAAAATGAATAGAAATGACTCTTGAAGTGACCCCGGTTTAGTTCCTGAAATAGATTCTGTGGTAATCACCATTGTGAATTGCTACTGGCACCTGCATTAGTGAAAATCTTTGAGGTGATGAGAACCACTTTAACACTGGTTGTGGCAAGGTGATTTTGATGCTCTTAGCTACTTAGCATGCAGAATAATGTGTCAGGATGGTTTTGATGCTTTCATCTACTTCACATTCAGAATGATCCATAGCTATTGCTAAATTGCTATGAAAAAGCCCTTCAATGTCTTGTTAAGTGGAGGCTTCAAATATTGTTGCCCAGTAATTTTCATACCTGCTTTCCTGAGTTTTTCAAAAAATGAAATAGTACATCTAAGTGCTGCTAATGTTAACTCTATGCAAATATCAAGTAATTGTGATTAGTAATTTTTACTAATTCTTCTATATTCTGTTTCCCCTTCATGTTTTTCTTTTCAATGCTTTGGGCTACTTATGTGCGTAAAGCTTGATTTTTAAATGAAATAATTTTTTTTTCTTCCAGTCAGGATTCAGTGATATCTCTTATCTATATGCCCTTTTCATGGTTCAAGCTATATTTTGGAGCATCTGAGTTCTTTTTGGTTCTGTAACTGTTTCTGTTTCTTTGAAAATGAAGTATGTTTCACAAAATGCTACTTTTTATGCTGAACTACATTCTGTGCTGCATGATTTTATTTTCTCTAGTCATTTTTGGGCTTAGAATTTGTTCTTATTATTTATGAATTGGCTTGAAAAAATTAATTTATTCAATGTTCAGCATGTAATTTAAATGTCAGCTATTCAGAAAATACAGTGGTAATTCTGGGGAGGATACCGGGTAGAGGATGCATAAACTGCAGCTACAGCATGGAGTCAGGGGTGATTCCAGTCCAGACCAAAAGGGATGGCAGGAGACGGTGGGCGCAATCCGGGGGCCATGTGGTTGGGGGCATGAGGTTGCTCTTAGCTGGGATATGTTGAGGCTTTCTTTCCAAGTGGCAGATCTAAGTGTCCTTAGCCTAAAGACAGTGATTGAAGCCAAGGGAGTAAGTGAAAGGGCAGACAAATCCTCTGGTGAATAATCATCAGACATGCCATAATTTTTCTCCTGTAAACAGATACCTTGGTGGTTGACAGGGCTGTGTGTCTCAGAACAGCTATAGTGATGTTGAGGTACTTCTGTGTTCAGTGTAATTGTAGTCTGGGTGGAAATTACAGTTTTGAAAATTAATTACAACCATAAGCTAAGCTTCCTCACCTGGGCATTATTTATATTTCGAACCCTGTAATTCTTTACTATGAAGCATGCACAGTGTTTAAGGGGATATTTGACATATCCCACACCTCCATCCACTCATGTTAATAGGACCTCTGTCCCTGCACAAGTGGCATTCTCAGTTGTGGCAAGCAGAATGTCTCAGAGCATTGCTAAATATCCTCTGGACTAGATAACGACACCTGAATATGGTTTTCTCTGAGTTTCTATAAAGTACGGAGAAGTTGCATTCATTTTTCTGTCCCAGAAAAATGCCTTCAGGTTTGTAATTATCTTGACTACCATTTAGCAAACAGTTTACTCATTCTGGAAGATCAATTGAATGCTTTTATAATACTTCAAGAAAGTCATATGCTGCTCAGAAAAGCACTGATAGCCATGCATTTTAAATGAAGTCTTGTTTTTCTGTGTCTGAGTATCATGCATAAATGACAGGGGGTGATTGGCAGATGTTGCAGTCCAAACCATAAAATAGTTTGTGGTTATGACTCAGCCATTTCAGAGGAGTTGATGTCAGTTCTTTACATGTCAAGCATTTTAAGGCAGACCATTCAGAAGTTACTTGATAGTACTCTTGGGTTAAAGGGAAGAAAGTGGCTTTCAAAGGAGACCAGCATGAACTTTGTAATAGTAATTTGAATGAAAGATGTTTCAAGAGTAAGGGCTATTGCTTAGTATTTTTTAAACTTGCACTTTCTTTTACAATTTATAAAGGAAAAAAATAATGTATCACCTGCATGGAGCTAAATTTTACTGCAGCTTTAAATACTCTGCGTAGAATTACTCAAGCTTTGAAGAGTTATGTTAAAATGTCGAAACACTCTGTAAATGTGTTGTTCTGAAATGAGAACACTTTTCTGTGTTGTGTGATTCAGAGTGGGCTGGGCAACAGCTTCCAAGACTCTGGAATCTGCCTTTTATCTGACTATTGTCCCCTCTTCCTCTTCCCCGCTCCCCACTGGTATTCTTGACACTCTCCTTGAGAACTGAAGCCTGGAGTTTAGGCTGTGATGGAATCACTTCTGACTGATAATTTTTACATTTGGCATTTACTCCCAGCTCTCATAAAACTGTGGTATTATGCATTTTGTACATGTCATAGAATTGTGCCACTGTTCCAGTCCTAATCTCAACTTTAATCTATCAATTGGGAGAAAGAAAAGAAATGAATTGTACCTTTTACAAGAGTTCAGTCCACACCAAGAGGCCCATGACTGCCTTCTTAAGTCCTGATCATAGTCTCTGATTAACAAAAGTGGAGAAGAAGGGAGAGAATACCAGAGATTTTTTTTTCATTTGTTTTGTTTTGGTTTTGCATTTTTAATCCTGAAGACAAGAACAGTGGTATCCAGACAACCAGGGAAGGTACGGGACTTTTCTAAGTACTATTTTAGTTGTCACTTGAGTGGACACTTGAAAGCCCACTATGGAACAAGAGCCATGCATTTTCTCATTTAAGGTAGAACAGGGCTTGGGGTCATCTGAGCTTAACTAAACAGGAGGTGGGGTAGAGATGAGGTAGTACATAGGTTTCCCACCCCATAAGAATTGGCTTGGTCAGTCGTTAGAGCATGCGTAGCTCAACTGACTGACCTGCCCCACTAGGGTTTTTGACCCATCACTGAATGGGTGAGATGATAGATAACTTTTGGTCCTGACTCTTCATTGTGAGGCCTACTCTGTGTTGCAAGGATTCAGTGTGACAAACAAGTGCTCAGTAATGGTGGGAGCACTTACTGTAGTTCAGTGGTGACTGTATGGAGCTCATTTTGCTCTGAAATTATTTGATAGTAATTTCAGAATAGTTCTTCCGATTTCTGGGCGATTAGGCCTTTTGTTCGGTTTTCCTACTAAGTAGGCACTCTTTGGTGAAGTCATTTTACTTTGAAGATTTTGAATTCCTTAGATTCAAAACTTTTAAAGTCTTTGTTTCATTTTGTAAGCTTGGACATTGTTTTTGTTTATTTAACAACACAGGTACCTTTTTGTTTGAAGCTAGTAACTAACTTGAGTTCTAACTTATTTTTTATGAGTAATCCTGTTTTTCAGAAAAGTACGTGCAAGTATAAAATCTGTGGGGTTCTTTTTTTTATTTTATTTTGAGGCAGGGTCTCTCACTATGTAATTTGAGCTTGCCTTGAACCTGCTTTTGTAGCCCAGGCAGACCTCAAATTTGAACTCAAGGCGATCCTCCTGCCTCCTGCCTCTGCCTCCCAAATGCTGGAATTATAAGTGTGCACCAATGCACCCGGTTTGATTTAATTATTTCTTAAGAAATCTGGTCAAGGGCCGGGGGTTTAGCTCAGTGGTGTAAGTGCCTGCTTGGCAAACGCGAGGTCGTGAGTTCGATCCCCGGCACACACACAAAAAAAGAAATCTGGTCAAGGTTAGACGATACTATAAAATTATTTAAAGGACTCCAAAACACAATCTGTCACAGGGATATATGAAAAGATAAAATTCCATTAAGAAGATATTTTTAACTAATGACCTTCGTTTCTAAGCAGTCTGTTTATAGAGAGGGTATGAATCATGTGTTTTTACTGTGCTTACATTTTCTCCTTCTGTTATATGTTTGTTGTCTAAAACCAAGGAGATTATATACAGTTAAAAGACAATAATTATTAGTCTGTGTCAATATTTTCAAATATCATTCATGGTTTCTAGTTTCGTGGAAAACTATGTGTCTGAAAGACCATATTTTCTTTTATGTGTTTGTAGTGTTTTCAGTAACTAGTATCATCTGGTAGATGGTTCTTTCACATATAATTTTTAAGGTAATGATGATAGGGAAGGAGCAAGTCTCTAACACACAGAAGGTACTCTTAATAAAAGCTGTTTACAGAAATTTGAGTCACTAACATACTGGATTCTGCTGCTACAAAGTAAAAGTCAGTGGAGATTTTTTTCATGTAAATATTTTAAAACTACCATAAACAAATAGAGAACATGTAATGACACAGAACAAAATCTCAATTTTATGCCAAAATAGCAGCTAACATTATATAGAATGCTTAGTATTGACATTATTTTAAGAGCTTTTTGTACAGTACCTCATTTCAACATCCCCACCATCCTGTGATAAAGAAACCGGGATTCACACAGGTTAGGTTCTTGGCCATGTGCAGAAGTAAGCCTAAGAGTCAGAGGTTGAATCCACACTGTCCAATTCCAAAGCCTATGCTGAAGCTGCATTTTGAAATAATCAAAAATTTCTTTATATTACACTGGGATTTATTTTTGCCCATGATGAGTGATGTGGCAAACTGAGTGGTTTCTGAGAAATTCAAACCCAAACAGTACTGTTGCTGAGGTCTTTAGCGTTTGATGTCAAAGTGTCATGAGCCAAAGATGATTAGAGGAAAGTACCTTACTTTTCACAGTTTGACATCTCACTTGTAAAACAAGGGTTTCAACAAGGTTATTGTTAGCAATTATTTTAACAAATTTGCTGAAACAAATTTTCTGAAGTTAGTCAAAACCTGGAAAAATTTTGAATTAATTTAAAAACATTGAATGCACTGAAGCTAACAAGAAACTAGTACTTTGCAATATAAAGCCACCATTTAAGAATTATTGTTGACAAAGTGATGTTTAAAAAATCGTTAAAATAATCTATGTGTTGTTCCTTGGCATGGAATTTTACAAAGCATTATATATAAATCTAAGAGATACAAAGGGAAAAATAGATAAATATTGGTGACCATACTCTCAAGTGAAATAAATCAGACACACTTGTGTAAATATCACATTGTCTCCTTGATATAAGAAACTGAAAGAGTAAATAAGGACCAAAATGTACATTAGATACTGTGAAATAGGAACAAACTGTTCAAAAAGAAAGAGGAACTAGAGAGGTAGGAGGGGAAAAGAAACAGAATAAAAGGATAAAATGGAAACAAAGCTTTGCAAATGAGGAAAAGAAGATGGATTGAAGAGGAAGGGGATTGGCAGAAAAGGTACAAATTCCTTGTGAATATGATCAGATATGTGTAAATTATACCAACAAACTTAATAAAAAAATATACTGGACTATTAAATCTTCTTACATGTTTTAATGGAAATCTGTTAAGTAGAATAATTTGTGGAGTTTGTTGTAGTTCAGCTTTGCTTTTCTTCTTTTTCCTTCTTTTATTATTCTTTCTTCATACTAGCATTGAAATAGTCATAAGCACCATCAGCGTTAACAGTTTAGATTTCTTTGTGGTGGAATTTATTTTTCTTTATAATTTTATCTCAGTCCATTCTTTTAATGTACCTATTCTTTTCTTACACATATGTGGCTCTTAAGTCAGATTCTTTTTGTGAATTTAAATATTTTTCTTCCAAATTACAAAGTGTGATTATAAGTGGTTTTTAAAAATTGTTCATTAACTACTTTGTAAAGATAATTCCAAAGGAAAAGTTCCAAAAACAAACAAAAGCTTCATTGTTAGGATAGTTATTTCATTGGGAATTTTGAAAAGGAATGCTCCTTTTTTGTTATAAAATTAGCCTCAGTACGCTACTACTATACATTACTTCCTATAAAAATATATTCAGTAGTCTGGATTGAATGCATTTTGAAGTCAGAGCCCAACTCTTACTTGTGTTGATTCTATAGCATATTGATTTTTGGTGCATTTTAATTCTATAAACTGCAGTATGGAAAAGAGAGAACTGTAATTATTTGTGGGGCTATTACATAGTGCTTGCATTTGTTTTTCTCAAAATTTATTAAAAATAACTATCCTTCTGCACGAGTTTCAAAATGAATCTCTTATGAAAGGCTTTTCATTTTATTCATTTGTCTATGGGGTAGTGGGTTCTCTTTTTCTGTTATTAAAACACTTTTCTAGGTATTCTCAAATAGTTTTGTGTGTAAAAAAAAAGAATGAAAATTCTGAGTCACATTTTATTACTAAGCATACTGCTATTACCACACAGTATGCAGTGGGAAGAAACTAACCATGAGAATACAATTAGTTTTCTAAGGTAAAGTGTACAAAAATAGAAGAATTTTATCACTTTCTTACAGCATACAGGCATGTAAGCCATGAGTTTGTCTCCATGTGACTGGAGAATAATGTAAATTTGATTTCCCCATTGGACTGTTCTGTGATGTTCTACAGAATAGATTTTAGCTTCCTAAAGGATATGCTCAATATACTGTGCTTAATTATTTCTTAATCTTTTTGAAGAAAATATGAAGGGTATAGAAATGTCAAATATATTTTCCTGGTCACTAAAGTTGTTGATAGACATGTGATAAGATAATAAACCAGTGACAGAAATTCATCTCCCAGTTTCTGATAACATGACCCTGGCATCAGGGAAATGATTTGTACCTCGATGCTGTTTGCCTTTATTTTACCCCAGAGACTGGAAATCCTATTATGTGCATATCTTTGAGTTGGGAAACTGTTCTTTTCCCTTTGGATCATCATAGTCACAGCAAATAAGAAACAGAAGTGAGTAAAATTCAAAGTTAGTAAAAATGTTTCATATTATTTGACTATTTCCTTTAATGTCTCTGTGTGTACTACCAAAGTTATGTGGAAACCTTGGTTTAAATTTACAAAATTCACTGATTTTGTAAAGCTTTTTGTATACTAACTTTAATTGGAAGGAAAATAATTCCATGATAACTTGTTGGTTCAATCGATTAGCACTTCTCTCAGTGTTAATGAAATCTGGTGACTCCTTATTCAATGCTGCAGGCTTATTTCCTAAGTAAATAGACTATGAAATCTTTTGTTGGCCTAACTTTTCAGAAAGGAGGTATGATTGCCAATAATATTTAGCCATTATAAATGTAATTTTCTCATAGCATATAATTTAAAAAATAGCAAATTGGTTTAAAACAGAGGTTTCTTATTAAACAATTAGTGAATAACAAGAAAGAATGCTTTCAAATTTGCATATTAATGGTGGATAATTTTAACTTTAAGATCCAGTAATTTTCTGATGTGATTTTATAGTTTCTATAATTGTTTGCAAATGTGAATGCATGTATGCTACTAAGAAGACATTTTCCTATTGGAGTTATAGTTTCTTTAGCATTATTTGTGTAAGACTACTACTTTTAAAAAGGGGAAAATAGGGGTTCATGATGTTGCTAAGTGATAAAGCTCATATACCTAGCCTGTACCAAATCCTAGGTTCAAGTCCCAGTAAACAAACAAACAAACAAACAAATAAACAAATAGGTTCCTAGTGGTCAGTATTTGGTGGCAGATCTTGATCGTGTGGCTGTTTATGTTCCATGAAAAACATGAAGGGGTAGGAAGTGGTAAGGAAAATAATTTTTTCTGATTTTTGTATATTTTTGTATCCACAAGTGTTTGTATTTTTTTAATTGCAAACACTGTCTTTTGTGGTCTTTGGCAGTTGGTTGCACTTTCTGTATTACCTTTTGAAGAACCTGAGTTTTATAACAGTCTTAAGCAAATTTAAAATAAATTTTTTTGACACTGCCTCCTTCCCCCCTCAAAAAAACCCACTTTATTAAAATATTTGGGAAGAGGAGGGGAAATTATAGTGCATATTTAGTTATATACATTAATGCATTTTATTATATGCATATTTAATTATATGAATATAAAATTATAGTGTTTAACTCTTCAACAAATGAGTTTATTGAGTGGTTGCTGTGTACTGAGGCTCTGATGCACAACAGGAGAAACAATAGCCCCTGCTGTTACGGCGCTTTTACTCTTGCATTAGGCTAAGGTACTACTTTTGGTTTAAAAATCTTACTTTCTCTCATCTTTACTATCTGTCTCTTTCTCTCTCTACACTTACACAAGAAACACATACATACACATATACGTACAAATATATACTATATATGTATATATATATACAACTCTATATATTGTATATTATATGTATATATAACTATATATATAGTACTGTTTATATGTATATGTAACTATATATATATATATATAGTACTATTTATATGTATATATGTATACATTATATATATCTCCATGTATCTATCTATTTGTATATGTATGGGGCAACATACAGCTTTTTTTGGTTATGATTTTTATGGTTAATCCTGTGAATTAGTTCATTATGTATAAAAGTACTGCATGCTTTAAGAATTTAATACTGCCTGTATATATTCCCTGTTGTGTATCCTGTTTTTCACATATGATTCTGTGCGTCTGTCTTCCATATTAATTTTTTTCATATATTTGTTTTTCCTTTTTTTGTGTTGGAAATTAAACAAAATAAAATGCTTAACTGGTGAGGCCTAATATATCCTGAAACATCCAGAGGCCAGTGACAGTTTTATTTTCACCAGCCTGCAGCTTTTCATAGAGCAGAGGCCTCAGGAGAATGGCCATTAAACTGAAGTACACATTAACATTTTATAGAGACGAAGGGACCTTAGCTCTTACTCAGTCCAACCCACAAACCCATAGAACTTTGATTATAAATACTATATAGGATATGGCAGTGGGTTAAGATACTCCCTTCCTGTGCAGAAGATACCAGAGAACTCTTCAAAAGAATTTTATCTTCCCTTGAAAAGGGCTAATTTTGTAAACATCTGCTCATCACTTGCCTCTAGTTCTGTTGAATAAAATATTTTGAAGCAGCAAATGGTGGGTTTAATGCATTGAGGTTAAAGATAAGGCCCCAAGGAGTAGGGCAAGGGGCTGGCTGCCTTGGTAGTCTGAGCCTCACCAGCTTCAGAGACGATGATGGTCAGCCTTCTTCCAGTCTTTACTTACTGGTTTGGCATGTATCATCTAAGTAGTAATTCTAATGAGGGTAGTAGTGAGAGAGAGAGAGAGAGGTAATGCATGTTTATCCTGTTATATATTATTTGATGAAAGTTAGTATAAAAAGCTGCACATTAGTAGCAACCATACATTCCTATCACTGGAGTGCAACTAACACACAAATGCCTAAGTCCTGTTTTTCACCTATAACTCTCTTGTTTATAATTCTCTCCTAATTGCCTTCTCAGGTCTTTCTCCCATGAAGTAGTTGGGGAAAGTATAGGCATGCATCTGACTGTAGTTTGCTTTGTATGTTTTTGCTCAATATAAGGCCATTGCTTTTATGACATGAGATGGGCTGTGCACTCGTGTTGCCAGGGCAACTGAAAATGAAGAATCCCTAGTGCTGTACAGTTGAGATTTTTTTTATTTTTTGGTAGCAGGGATTGAATACGGTTGAGATCTTTAAGATTTAAGTAGTCATTTACTTTGCACTGAACACAGGGAATGTACTTAATATACGAACATATTAAAACCCAGAAATTTACAGAGTATACATGATTCTGTCTCATTTTGCTCCTTCTTCAATAAGGAGAATTAGGGAGTGTCTCAAATTAATAGAATTGATGTGGATTTTAGTGCTTTTGTTCTTTCTTTGGTGTGTGATTGTATATGAGCTTTATGCATAAGGTGTTTATACTTTGTATACATTTAAATATTACAGGCACAATTTAAATTTGTTGATAATTTTTGAGAATTTTTCCTCTACAAGGTGCGTGGACACTTAATGGCTGCAGCTTATTGAGACTTTGAGGATGTGTGCCTTAGTTATCTTTCTCCTGCTACCACCCGTTGTTCCCCACTGTCTTGTTCAGTGAGCGGGATAACTGACTGCTACCCCGGGCCAGCTGCAGTATTATGGTTTCAGCGTCAGTCATGCAGAGCCAGGCATATTCCGATTTGGAGTTATGGTTTGTTGTCCTGGTGTAAAGTGATACACTCCCGTGTGGTGAAGCTGTAGGACCCAGGAGCAGTGACAACGCAGACTATGTTAATATTCCACCCTTAGGGAGGTTTCTCGGATGCATTTGAAGCCATGGGTTAATACATAGGAACTTCAAGTGTGGTAGATTTTTTCAGTGTTAAAAAAGGTATGTCTATAAACATAGTCATCTGTTTTACAGGGCATGTCATTTTAACAGTAAATAGAATTAAAATGATCTTTTTTTCAGGACAGAATTATTTATTGTAAGTTATTTAGGAATCTGGGTAGTCAAAGAATGAAATTCTGGTATGTTTCTTTTACTTTATTGGAAATAATCATGATATTGATCACCATCAGAACTAAAGGGGTTGTATATAGCAAACTTAAGAACACTAGTTTATAGGTTTATTAAAAACAAATTGATGATGGGCAAAATCCAAAACCCAAATCTGAGCTTTATTTTTGAATATAATTCAAGTGTAGCAAGCTAGCAATTGACGACCTCTGGGAAGAGACCATTGTCACGGGGAAGAAAGACACCACCCAACCCATACCAGGGTTTAGGAGGAGAACTTACCATTTCTATCTTATCATTTGGATCTTTGTGGTTTCCAGCCTCCATGTGGGTCCTGAAATAAAATCTGAGCATTTTCGGGATACTAGTTCACACTTACTGACAGTGATTTGGCCTCACTACCAGTACTGATGGCCAGAATCACCAATTTGTTAACAACTGGTGGTGGTGTGTTAGTGGTAGAGATGATAGTAATACATGTGATAATAAATATTTATATTGCTTGCCTTTTACATATTTTTAGAAAATTATGTTTTTAAAATTTATTTTACTTTATTAGTTTAGTTTACTTTGTGGTATTGAACTAAGGTCTAATGCATGCTAAGCAAGAGCTATACTACGGAGCTTCATTCAAAAACCTAAAAATTATATTTTTAGTAGAATTACTAAGTCTTTTTAGTCAGTAAAAATGCATGCCATCTGTTATAAAGGTGTTCTTGGCATACTGATATCCATGTGAAGGGCCACATACAATTGGGCATCTTCTTAGGAATGCTTTTCCATTTTTCATTAGTGTATACATGCACTGGAGGTTTCCTGGTAATAATAGTACAGTATGTTAAAGTGCATTTTTTTTGTTTGTTTCTGTTGAAAGAAGTGGTTCGTAGCTCTAGAATGCTTCTTCTTGCTATTTAAAATCCAAAATGTCATAATTGTCCACTTGCGATGTCACTTTATAGTATACAGCAGTGCTGCTGAACACTTCAAGTTATACATTGCCTTGGATAGTTAATTGTTTTTCTGGATTTTAGAAATAATCTGAAACAATAACTCAGATGTCTGTCTTTGGAAACACTGATTCTTTTCTTCTGTTAGTTCTGCAACAAAATAAGTATTTTTACTGGTAAATATCGGCAAAATGTTGAGGAAGAATAGAATGGGCCAGAGTGGAAGTCTGCCTAATTTAGTGTATAATTTTGTGGGTAAAGATAACATGGTAGAAAGTGCATCATTACATTTGGAAAAGAAAATTCATTTTCCGTGAAGATGTTTCTTTAAAGTTTATGTTGCAAACCTTTGGATGGGGTTCAGCTTAGAGACATGTTTTGCTTGGCTTTCACAGTATTTTTAAGAAAGAAAATGAGTTTGACCCCTTAAGTCAGAGACTGTGTTGTCCAAACTACCCATCATTTGTCATTGCTTCGTTTCTTCACATTGCATGGCCCTGGTGCACTTGTTTTGTGACCCTTGCTAAGTGAAAGTTATCTGCTAGTAGTCTCAAATTTGCACATTCCATCCCTTAAATTGCTGCCAGATTAGGAAGCATACCCTCCTTTTTTCCCCCTCCTCCTTTTCCTCCTAGGTGCTCTGCTTGGCTCTGGTCCCAGTCTGGGTAATACAGACCCCAGGTGAACTTCAGGAAAGGGAAATTTTTAAAAGGAGGAAAAATCCTGGCACTTCTCCTCCAGCTATGTTTCTGGTCTCTCAGAAAGGATGGAGCAAACCAGAGAAAACCTCCAGTAGCCAAACTATGACCAAGGAAGGAGAAAACACCACCACCACCAATAAAACTTTTTATTACTCACCTTGCTCTTCTGTATGTTTGTTTCTTGCCCTTGAAGGTTTTGTTTTGTTTTGTTTTGTTTTGTTTTGTTTTGTTTTGTTTTTAACATTTATGGTGAGGCCAATTTTCTGCTGCTCATTCATTCAGCAAATATATTTGAAGTCCACTGACTACAGAGCACCATAGCAGTAGGGGATGTTGCTGCAATAATGAAACACTAATCTGTCACCACTGTGGCTTTTAGTTTTACTAGTGTGGTTTTAGCTCCCATGTGAGACTTTCAAGCCTCCTCTATATCCTTTCTTCTCTGGTCTTCCTGTTTCCTTAGAGTTTCTAATCCTCTTTCTTAGGGATTAGATCTTGTACTCTGTTGAGAGTATACAGTGCTCGTGTTACTGGAGTTCTGAATTATGCTATTTTCAGGGATCTTTTCTTGGCTCTTACAGTCTTGAACAAAGAATGGGACAGAAAACACAAAAGATATGTTTTACATTTATTAAAGATATGAGAGGTAGGAAAAGCAGTATGCCACGCAGAGTGAGTGTGAGGCAATTAAAGGTAAAAGGGTACAGAGATGGCAAATGAAAAGGTTCACAGTGCCTATTCTCTTTTAGTGGTTACTCTCTTTTATATTTGTCTCTCTGACATCACTTGACCATTCTAGCAACAGCGATACTTGATCTTGCAGCAGAAGACCTGGAGATAGCATTTTCTAGTTGCTCTTAGGTATAGGGCCTGAGTGCATGTGTCCTGAACCTCTGTGATTGATAGATAGGTTCACTTGCCCCACCAGCTGGCCTTGCCCTAATCTCCTGCCTCAGGATCTTGAGTAGATCATTCTTACAATCTTGCTTTTTCTTTGGATGAACAGAAAAATTTTCAGCATTGCCTTTTCAACAGACTCTATGTGCTTAACTTTGTGTTTTGCTTCCGTTTCATCTTTGAGCAGGATGAGGTCATTTTGTCCAGATTGCTTTGTTATGAGCAGGTGTACAAGCTCAGCTTTGATTCACTCCAATTTCTAGCAGAAGAGTAGACTGTGTAGCTCCCAACCGGGTTCTCAGCATAAGAGCTCTGTTACTCAGGTGAGATCGTCAGAGCCAGTTTTCTGCGTGTGTCTTGCTGCTCTGAACTAGAGGCCTGCAAAGCTCAGGTAGCTCAAACAAAATTACTGAAGCAGGTGCAACCTATTGTAGCTGCGGAAGATATTTAAACTAATGTTTTTAAAATGCTTTACCCTTCTAAATGGAATTATTCGTAGTGAAATAATGGGATGCGGATTTATTTATTTATTTCTGTAGTTAGAGATTGAAATCCAGGCTCTTACACTGAACTACATCTCCAGCCCTTTTCATTTCTTATGTTTTATTTTGAGACAAGGATTGCTTTGTTGGCTAGGCTGGGCTCAAAGTTGTGAGCTTTCTCCTAAGCCTTCCAGAGTGCTAGGAACCTTGCACTTGCTAAGCAGCCACTGCACCATCACACCTGCCTGAATTTGGTCTTTAGTAATATGGCCCTGGATCTAAAACTATAAAGCAGAGTTTCTTGAAATTTTTGGAACTCTTTTTTTTTTTTTTTTTTTTTAAACCCAGATGACACACAGAAACACAAACACATGACTCTTTTAAGCCAAGAATCTGGTATTTTATATCTTTTGGATTCTGTACCAGAACTGGGATTACTTTTTCCATGGATCTAAACATTTCATAGCTTTTTATAAATATGTTCCCATAAAATTTCTCAGAGGACATTTGCCAATTTATTTTGCCTGTAACAATTTAAGATTTTACCATAGCCTTGCTAGAATCTATATTCAAGTTAATTTGTGACATTGATGGGTGAAGTGCCATTTTATTGTTACCTTATATAGTTATAATTGTAAGTAATTATAAAGTATAAATAATTAAATATTATGATAAAGTTATTAGAGTGAGAACATTTTTATTAGTAATGTTATATAGCAAGATGACAAAGTGATGATAACGATAAAGTAAATCAAAAAGTACAAAATCATCTTGGCCACTCCTCAAAATAAACGACCTTATTGCTCATGGTATTAGTTGTTACAGGCATGTCTTTGTGTGTGTGTGTGTGTGTGTGTGTGTGCTATAACAGCCATAGTCATTTAGTCTATTAGTATTAGTCCATAAAAGTGTTGTATAATGGAAATGACAAATCAAATAGGAATGGGTTGCTGATACTTTCGCGGTTTATAAGGAAATAAAACCTGAAATTTTTTGTTTAAAAATCAAAACAGATATAAATTGATTTTTAAATTTTGAATCATTTTCTGACAATTGTTATTATTGTATTTTCTTACTGATATTCCAGCAGCAGTGATTTTTGATACTGTAATTCTTGAGATTTCTATGCCTCTGTGATCTTCACTTTTGGTATCAAATAATCAGTGAATGTTTTATGGACAATTATTATTTTTGCACTGCAGAAATTCTTTCTGAACTCAATTGCCATCTGAATAATTTCCCTCTATGATCTTGGTTTTAATAAATGTATGAAGTTTATGTACTTTCTTTCTGAGCCATTTTAGTTATATATACTCAAGGTGTAATTTTTGCTGAAACATTCTTTGAGTTTTACTACAGCACTTTTTTGAGTCATATCCAAAAAAGACCCAAAAGATTTTTAACTTTGCCCATGTATTATGAACTACACATGATTTTTGTTTGGTAATGGAGTAAAAATCCATTTATTTCAATAGAATTGGATCAGTTTTAGGAAATAAAATCATTTATCCATGGTGATACACAAGTGTAGCAGTGTTTATACTTTTGATCATTCCTTAGAGAAGTATTACCTTGGTAGACAACCAGCTGGCTTCAGGCAAAATTGTACCCTTGATATGTGCTTAAAACAGCAGTGTAAAATGTAACTGGCTGACAAGCTTGCTTTTGGTTAGGGTCACTTTCTTGTTACTCATGTTAAGCGGGGAGTTCAAGTGGATGATGTCACTTTCTACTCTAGCGCTCTTAGGATGGCCAGACATAGTATTTCCCCTTGTTGTCAACACTTCAGAAAAATTTGCCAAATGGAGACTTGTGAATTAAAAAGAAGGTATTAGTAACTGCTGGTTGAAAGGAGAAAAATTAAATGTAAATTTTGAATTCTAAAACAATTGTTTTTAACAAAAAGTATTTCATTTTTATTACCAGCAGTTGCCTTCCTTTGTTTATTGTGTTAAAATAATTTGGAATTGATTTATCTGGTTGTTGGATCTATTTTGCCCTAGGGCATTTGTGGCAACTAAAATTATAACCCATTAGGGACCTGAATTAACTCATCTCTTTCCCCCCATTATTAGCTCATATAAGTGGCTCAAAATATTGCTTTTGATATGAACTGATGACCTCTGGAATTTATACAACATTAAAAATTTATTGAAAAGTGCGCATATCTATTTAAATAAGATGATGAAAGTGATTTTTTGCTTTATGCAAAGATTTCGAACTTTCTTAGTTGGTGTTCTTCACCTCCTGATTACTGGCGCAGTGTGGAATGGAGGTCCGAGGCTGGGTGGGCTCAGAAGGCCAGATGCTGGGTCAGTAGACAGCACGGTTTCTATGAGCCCAGGGCTGCAGATGCCTTTACTATTTAGATTTTACTTACAGAATAGCCAGTGGCCTAACATGCACAGAGTATACAGGGGCAATTAGGAAGTAAAAGGTAAAATTTACCTGAAATATTTTTAAAGTAGCTTTTAGAAGGAATGTCCACCTTTAATTTTGTAAAAGCAGATTTCTTAGGTTCTTCACTGTTTCAGCTATGATTTTTACAAAGAAACAAGTGAATTTGGGAAAATATTGGAAAATTCCCCAAAGCGTTTCATTGGCAGGGGATCAGTATTATCTGCTTGCTCTTCTACCGTCGATTTGATTGAGTTTGCCGTGTGCTCCACTGCTCCTTTACCTACTTTTTCCACATGGGTGATAAAGCCCTGAGGATTTAGTTTTTCTGCTTGCACCACTTTCCTACCGTATTAAAATACTTGTAACACCCTCACTATCATCCTTGCCAAAATGGACTTTCAAACTTTCGCTGGAACTCGTGACTGTCCTTTCTTTTTCAGCGTTGGTATTTCTCCAGTGGAGTATCAGCCAGTGGCCCAGGCGTAGGTGCATGGCTCTTGATTAATTCTGGTTACTAGCCATCTATTAAGATGTTTGTAGCCTCCAATTAACTGGGAGAGTTTTCTGGCTCCCTAGCAGATGAATGTGGCCACTTAAAACATTTTTTTCTTTTTTGGTACTGGGAATCGAATTCAGAACCTTGCACTTGCTAAGCAGGCACTGTGCCAGTGAGCTACAACCCCAGCCAAACATTTTAAAGATTCATCTAATTCATTTGCATTGATACTTTAAGCTCTTATTATTGTGTCTGTAATGATGTGAGTTTGAATAATTATTAATATGTTCTTGATTAGTGAAACCTATATGCTTGCCGTTAGTTTGTCATTAGTTTTGCTTAAATGTATGTTTTACGTATATGAGAAACTATTAAAAGGTCAGCTTTAATGTTTCATTTGCTTTACATTAGCTTCGTATTCATATAGAAAATTTTAAATGAGCCATGGACTGCCGACCAAAAGTGTTGTTTTCTTACTTAATATTATCGTTTGTCAGAATAGGCTGCTGAACTTGGAGTTGGTGAGACAGAAAAACTTGCTAGTGAACTTGAACAAGAAATAACAAGTGTGTTGCTTTTTAGATGTCAGTCTTGCACTTTTAGGCATATTCAAGCTTCATGGTCTGCCTGTCTATATCATTTTCTCCTGGAATGACAGCTTAGTAGTTTTCCTGGTTGGATTGTATTAAAATCTTTAAAGGCTGCATTCACTAAAACATATGTCCAGTGTTTAGGCAGCCAATATCTGGGTAATCATTTTAGCGGAGTATAACTCAGCCCTTCTGGATTACCACAGGTACTGTATTGTTAAAGCTACATTGTATATGTGTTTTGATCCTGTTGTTTTCTCGACAAAATCCATTTTCAAGGTAGTGTAATAGTATACTTTCACATTTCCAAAAATATATTTAACTATGAAATAAGATTATAAATTAAGCAACAGCATAAATTTGAAAACACAGCATGTATAATATACATATAATATAGTTAAATAACTTCTTGTAATAGGATTTCCCCCTCTCCAATTAATTGTTTTGTAGTAGTTACCATATTCAGAGCATTGTGCTAGATGCACAATTTGTTACCATTAATCAAAATGTGTGTAAAGGATAGACAATGGGGAAACATTACCAAGTGGCCAACAGGAAATAAATGGTCTCAAGGCTCCCCCAGAAGAAACACTGAGATACGTCTTGTTGGCAGTGCTCAGGGCTGTGCTCAGGGTTGGGATTTTGTTTGCCTTCTTATGATGGGATGCTTCTGTTGCTCTGGGAGAAAAAGTTCTATTTGAAAGATGAAAGAACTCCTAGACTTTCAGGACAGTTTGTAAACTGTTCTTGAAAGATCTTCAAAAGGCCTTGCAGAGGATAAAGTCTTTCTGTTTTGAAGTACACGATGAAGAGAAGTTATTCCCAGTCTGAATCTTTAATTGGCTTGGCTTGTTTTTCACCTCAAACTTACTGGTACTCAGTGTGTGATAGGCCAGGGTCAAGGAGCAGTTCTTGCTGGTGAGAAGCAGATAGAGAAAACCTAGTCTTATGTGATCTTTCCTTTCTTTTACTGGTTCAGTTTTCATACTGAAATGTTATTTAAATAGTTAAAAATTTTTTCAAGTGGACAAATAAATGTATTTCAGAGGGAAACTTGAAAATTCAAAAACAAATTTCTTCCAAAGAAAAGGAATGTTCAAGCATTATTAGTTTTTATATCTATCATTTATTTTTTTAGATTAATGGCAATTCATATTGAAAAATACCATCTTTTTATTGTCTAAATACATCAAAATACTAAATTGTGTTAGATTTCTTGGCAATTGTGTATTATTTTGCCTAGATGTGCAAATATTAAAAGGCTACTGAGAAAAAAACTCATTTGATAAGAATAGCAGAATATCTAGTTACACAGAATTGAAAATGTAACATTCTCTTGAGTAAATTTGTAATAATCTCATTATGACCATGTTAATAAAGTATTAATTTCCAAATTTTATAGATGTCCTTAGGAATTTTAGTGAACTAAAATTATGAATGATAAAAATCACATATCAAGTAAGATTCCTATTATACCTGAAAAAAATGATTGAACTGTATTGACACCTCAATATATGTGAATTATTTGAGATTATGACTGAAATGTATCAGTCTTACTTCCTAATTTGGCTTTTCAGAATTTTGACTCTTGTTTTGTTTTGTTTTGTTTTTTGAGACAGGGTCTGGCCACAGAGCCCACGTTGGCCTCAGAGTCACTGTGATCCTCCTACCTCAGCCTTCCAAGTGCTGGGATGAGAGGCCAGTGCCACCATGCCCAGCTGACCTAATTTTATGTTATGCAGTTAAAAGCTTTTCAGATACCAGAGATTATTTTTTAAGAAAAAAAATGAAATTTAAGTTCCTTCCAAATTAAATGAAGCCTTGAATATAAAATAGCCAGCGCAGGGCAAGCTACGTGGCAATCCCTGTGATAGTCAGTTACGGTTGGGACTGTGACTGCTGACTTTCCTTGCCACATCCTTTCACTCACTTATTTGTAAACAATCACAGTTTCCATAGATTCAAACTTTGATCACTTTCTCTTTTGTCTACCTTCTTGTTCCTGTTGTGTGAGAGATTTTTGGAATTACTCTGTGCAACGGAGAGAACAAACTGTTTGATAGTTTTACAGTACTAGGGAACAAACATAGGGACTTCTGATCTATATCCCCAGCCCTTTGTATTTGTGTTTGAAGACAGGCTTACAAAGTTACATGTACTTTGCTTGTGTGTGTGTGTGTGTGTGTGTGTGTGTGTCTGTCTAGTACCCATATAAAGGTGCTGAACAACTTGACTATCTCTGATTCAAAAATTTTATTTTTTATTTTATTTAGCTTCCATTTGCTTGAGGTTTAAATGAGCTGGATGTGACCCTGAATAACTTGCTATAGGTCACATAGGCAATGGAAGAGGAAGACTGACTCTCTAGGCTTCCAGTGTACCTGTTTTATTATTGCGTTTCTGTTCTTTGTGAAGTTAATTCTATGGTATCATTTTTAAAAAGTCAATTTGATTCTTGAGGGGATTATAATGATAATGTATCCTTTAGTACCTTAATTCAAGAGTTTTTTTCATTTATTTTAGCCTAAATGAGAATACTTTCAATAATCTAGAAATACATAGTTAAAAAATAAAAGTTCCTTCTGTGTACTTCCTTCAGTATTATTCCATATGAGAAAAGAGTTTAGTGTTCCCATTTTTAATGATTTTTTTTCACAAAAATGAGACTAGTTTCTGGCAACTGACTTATTAGTTGATTTATCAAAAATTCCTTTCCCTGGCTACAGCCTTTTTCAAGGCTGCGTAACACTCAAATGTATTAATGTGCTTTTATCTATTTAACCATTTCCCCATAGTGACTTTTACAAATGCCTCAATGAATCATAGTCACGAAAAGCTAAATGCCAATATTCTAAAGTTAACATTTCATTGGAGGTGGGTGGTATTCATTAAGGTGTTCGTAAAGTACACTTAGAAGGTCTGTACATTTCATCCACTTATATATCATGTTGCACAAAACTCCTAAATTAGAAGCTTTTGTTTTTTGTTTTTTGTGCCGGAGATCGAACTCAAGACCTCGAGTTTGCCAAGCAGGCACTTCTGCGGCTAGCTAAACCCCGGCCCCTGAAGCTTTTGTTTTGAGTCTGTGCTAAGTCTCCCTACAGACTGCAGTAAACATTAGCCTCTCTGCCTGATTACTTACTAATTGTTAGGGATTATTCTAAAAAGTTATTATTTGGTCTTGGATAGGCCTGAGCTCGGATTATAAAGGACCAATTTCTTGCGTAGGGTTTTAGGGTAAAAGCAGCATTTTTTATAGAAGTCTTTTCTTTCTACTTGCTGGATATTTAAGATGTACCATCTAGCGTGGATGTATGTTGGCTATGTCATCTTTCTACATTGGCAGAGTTCTGAGTTTCAGAGGTTTAAGCTTAAGAACAGCATTTTTATAGCATTTCCCCCCATTCTACCTGTTAGAAATTTAAGATGTACCATCTAGCTTGGATGGATATTGGCTACTTAATCTTTCAAAATTGGCAGAGTTCCGAGTTTCAGGGCTTTACTGAGGTCCTGATTATCAAAGCTGCCTTTTAATAGATTAACTTCATAAAGAAACATCTTTTAGAAAATATTTTGAAAACATTTTTCTTTATTGTGGAGTATTTTTTTTCATTTTGTACTTTATTTAGGTACCACTGAAATTTAATTTGTGACTTTTACAAATGCCTCAATTAATCAAAGTCACAAAAAGCTAAATACCAATATTCTGAAGTTAACATTTCATTGGAAGTGGGTGGCATTCATTAAGGTGTTCGTAAAATTTTATGTTCTTCAGTACTATTTATGTAGTAGATACAGTAACTTATTTCTGTCATGGCTATTAGCCATATATTGGGGTTTAACATCTGCTGACTACGACTGTGAAATGCACTTTAATTTCTAAATCATAATTGCATAGAATGAATAAAATATTTTATGAATAAAATATTTTAAATACATATTTTTATGTGAGAGGTTTCATTTTATTTTCATAAAATAGTAACATTTTAAGAAAGGTGATAAATTGCTAGAGAACTGGGAAAGAAATTACCACCTTTCTGTTGTAATATGATAATTTTTCAATGTATTTAAAGTAGTAACTTGCTGTTGATTTTAATACTTTTCCCCTCAACAGAGCTGGTATCCTGCTATGATATCATGGCTATACTTTTTGATTTATTATTGTACAGAGTGTATCGTGCACGGGGTGCATAACCGCTTTAAACAACAGTGAAAAGACTTCGCTATTATGGCACTTTCTACATTACATTGGACCTATGCTCATTAATCAGATTTTAGTGCATATTTACTAAGTTGATCATAATCCTTTTACTTTTGTAATAGTTTATTATTACAAAGTTTCCTCAAATAACTAATAGCCTAACTTTATCCGTTACAAGTTTTTCATGGTATTTTTGTTTTCCTCTTCCACAAAACTTATATTTCCTAAGACTGTTTTTTATATGGAGAATACCCCAAAATGCAAAAGTACTTTCACTCTTAAATATTAAGAAAAAAATTGATTCTGAAGTATGAACATATGAAATCACTTTATGACACAGAAATATCCAAACAATGCAAAAATAAGATTGTCCAATTGAGAAGGAATTGTAACTTCTGAGATATAAAACTGGCTTGCTGATTTTGTTTTATTTATTCAGTTTAAACATTTTTGTTAGTTAATTAAGACTATCATCATAAACTTGAAATATGTATTCTTTTCAACATCAGATTTTCTTTTGCTCTCTCAGTCTGTGATCAAAACGGGACGACTTTTAATCAGTCACGAGGCTCCCCTGACAGGTGGCTTTGCATCCGAGATCAGCTCCACAGTTCAGGTAAGATGACTCGTTGGCACTGGGTTTAACATTTGTGCAATTGTATGTGTGCATTCTGGGAAGAAAAGAATTAGTGAGTAGAGCATTTAAAAGTAAGGATTTTTTGGAATTGTACATTTTCTGTTCTGTATCGCCTTTTAATTAATGGTATAATTGAATCTAATAAAATTTAAATGAATAAAAGTAAAAAAAAAAACCTTTGTGGGACATTGTGAGTTGGAAATGAGTGATAAACTTATCTTTGCTTGCCTTTGTTAGATGACCAGAAATACTCTTAAATTTCAGTCTAATGGTTTTCTTAATAAATTCTAATGGTAAGAAATGAATTCTTTATGCAATTGATTTTAGATTTTCAAAGCTTTAATCTTCCAAACCTGAAGCTAGCAAAGTCCATAGTGTACATTCAAAAAAGTTTATTTTTAATAATTTATTAATTTAATCAATAATTAAATCATGGTGTTGGCAGTGGTTGACAAGTGGTTTAAAAACTTACTTCTTTTTAAAGTTGTTTGCTTCAGATTTTACATACCAGGAAAATTCATACACCTCTTTCTGCAAAATTTTTATTTAAAATTTTTTCACATTTATATTATAGGTATGCATAATTTAATGGACTTCTGTTTTTCCTACTTTTTAAAATTAAACGTGAATTATTTTAAATATAAAGTGCATGCTTTTTAAAACCAGAGAATCTTTACAGTTTTCATTTTACTGTACTGATCTTAAGATGTTTTAAGTATTAAGACACATCAGTAGAGAATTTCTTTAAGAGTGGCTTGATAATTTGACATAAAATTTTAAATGATGAGCAGTGATAAATTATTTTTAAACATTTAACCAGTAAAAAATAACTTTTAGCAATAAAATATTTTAATTGTTAAACAAATTTAAAATATTTTAAATTAGGTAAAGTAAAATTTAAACATAGCTCAAAAACTAGATCAAAACACTGTTATTTTTTACATTATATCTATTCACTGAAAAAATTAAGAAAAGCAAGTATGTTCATATTTAATTGGTATCATTTAACTACCACGAGTATCAGGTATTCAGTGTATATTTTATTGAGTAGCATAATGTACTAATTTTTTAAAAATGAGAATTACAAGAATGAATCATCATAATACCAAAATGTTAATTTCAAGCCAGAGGCAAAACTGGAAAAAGAAACTAGATTTTCTGACGCCTAGTTAATGTGGTGTACTGAACCATTTAAAATTATAATGAGTGTTGCTAATAGAAACTTTGACAGCCTGCTTCATTTTAGCCACTGACTGCTTATTGTCATACCAAAAGTTCATTTGCATATCATTGTAAAAGGAAAAACAGTAGAATATAGTTATAATTCCTTTTGTGAAGTTTGATTTTAAAATTTGATCTCTATAAATTACTCATAGATTGCAATTGAATATAACATGATTTTTAGATGAAAACAATATAGAAAGATGATCTAGTCTGTGGTAGTGTCTCTTGGTTTTGAATAATACTATATGAACTCATATGTATAGAAAATGTCTCTGAGGTCCCATGAATACATTAGTGAATCTTTATTTGAGAAACACTTTAGTAAGAGTTAAACACAGACACTGAAAATAGATGACACCAAAATCATAAATATAATATCAAAATCAGATTCTAAATATACATAATGATACTGGATGGTAAAACTGGATGGTCAGTGGAATTATGCAGAATGTAATCATTTTTAAATCATAATTTGAAGACACAAAAGCAAAGCATTTAGTAACACACTCACACTCCCAAGAATATGTTTGCAGATCCTCAAATATACACAGTCTGTGATTTGGGAAATACCAATCTGTGCCATTCATATTCCACTTACTATGTGTGTTTGTCATCCAAAATGCCTGTTACTTACCCACTTTATAAAGCCAGGGCAGATTTGGAACTGGCACAGGTGGCTTGAGTAAATGTTAAGTGTGTACATCTGAATTCCTTATTCAAAGTTCACTGTCCTCCTCAAGAAAAGTAGAAATTTTGTGTTCTTTATGAAGTTCTGTTTTCCATGATAAAATCATTGAACCAATGAACTACAAAGTGATTTAGTAATTTTGTAATAGAGGTCTGTATTTAACATTTTGGGTAGTTAGAATTTTGATTTATTAATATGAAGGTGAACTTGCAAATGTACACAGTTGTTTTTAATAATTCGGATTTTATTTGCACAAATAGAGGGTATAGAAAATGATAATTAATAAAATTTAATGATGTTGATATTTCCATACATTTGCCTTTTGTACCTTTTATTTACCGATAAGGGATATTTTAAAAGTCTTTTTCATAGTAATGTTTGCATATAATTTTGAGTGATCTGGATAAGATCTACATTTTAGTAAATATTTTATACTCATATTCAGTGCCATGCACTGTATGCAGCATTGTCTCCATTGCCGGACCGTCCCATATTGTAAGTAAAATCTGTATTGAATTACTAGTATGTTAGGTTATATAAACCGAAGTCTTTTAGTGTGAGGTGCAGTTACTTTCACCACTTGGAATGATTAATATTTCCATATTTTTTTGTTTGCATGTACCTTGTAATATTAAAAAAAGATAAAATAGAGTTAACATATTAAACATCAACTTTCTGGGAGAACAGGATAAGCATACGCAGAGACATTTTATTGTCACCTTGGAAAAGGAGAATGAGTGATCTGTAAATTGAGTTGTGTTGATTAAAATATTTGGTTATTCTCATTGTAGATGCTAGATTTCACATAAAGGTAAAATATTTTGCTTTACAGGCATTATTTTGTAAAAGATATCTGGTAGTTTTTTAAAAGCTCCTATTTAAATTCTATAAAATTGTTTTTAGAACAATCTTGTAAGAAAATGGTTAGTAATTTGTTTTATTAACTTCAAAATCTAAGAACACTAAAAACCTGAAATATTCTATTTTATTCCTTAAAAATAAAATATTGAAGAGCACTGTAGAGGACATCTTTTTGACTTTGTTATTTTTAGAAAGCAAACTTATAATGCTACCTGAAATTAAATATCAAATTAAGGAACATTTTTACTTTGTTATACGATTGTTGGCATTACTATTTTATCTGTATTCCTTTTATTATACAGATAAAATAAGGAAGGAAAATATAGTCATAATTTATTTAAACAACTCTTTAATTTACAGCAGATGGCTCTTCTATAAGACAAAGTTCAGTATCAAAATCTTACGTTTCATCATGCCTGTTGCTTCTTCATGTACCCACTTAAAAAAGATATTGCTAACAGTCTTAGTCTCAGGTAATACTGAAACCAAGTGATTAGACTACTTTATCGTGGTTAGATTTTACACATAATATATATACTAAAATTTCTTTTAGAAAAACAGTACGTTTAATCTAAGAACTGCTTTGCATTTCTATTGAATTTAATTTGGAAGTTAACTGAGAAGCCGGACAAGCTGAGGTCTGGTATATTTGTCCCACTCTGGGAAAGATTTCTTGGTTGGTCATCCAAAACTTCACTGTCTCTTCCCATTTAATTTTACATTACCATCCGTTCTCACTTTGGAATAAGGAAACTTTTTCCCTTTTTTTTTCTTTCATTTGACACTTTAAATGGTGCTTGAAACCATGTACTGTGTACACTGATTTGTAGAAATGTACAAAGACAACAGAGTTTAAGTAATTCATGGACTTTTCTAAAAAGGAATTCTGTAGAGGAATTTCATTTGTTTAGAAAATGACAAATTAATTTTATGGTATTTTGTGTTCCTTATCTTTATATAACCACTGAGTTTTTAAAGTTTTTCTTATATGAAAAAGTGTAATCTTCATCTATTTTAGTATTCAGTCAAATTAATTTGTATATTTTAGCATACAGTGTTTAATACAAGTATTATATATTAAATGTTACAACCAAATAATTTGTGGTGTTTTAACAACTTTAACATATTTTTAATTGTTTTAGAGATCAACCTTTACCATTAGTTTCATGCACATGGTAAAATAAACTTATTTTTGATATAATTGTGTGATTTAAAAAAGTTTATTTTTTTTTCTGGATTTAGTGCTTAGTAAGAGTGCCAAAGGTTTTAGGGATTGTGGTTGACTTAAAGGTTTGAGGTTTTTCTTTTCTTTTTTTTTTCTTTTTCTTTCTTTCTTTCTTCCTTTTTTTTTTTTTTTAACACATGGAAGCAATAAGTCTGCAATAAAGAGTCCAATTGGAGAGAATGGTAAGTTTCCATACCATTGTTTTATCCTCTCTGTGCGGTCTCTTTTCTGAGAATAAGAACTCAGAAAGTGTGCATTCCTACATATATTTTTAAGGTAATCAGGTTCTGAGAGTTTAAAAGGATTTTTATAGGGCCCACACGAATCATTGTGTGGAAAGTTTCATAACTTTCAATGAAAGAATTTGACTCTTCTCATTGTTTCATTATTCAGAGGAATTTTTTTCTTACACACTTATTACCACCAAATATATAAACACTGTGTTTAAGTACATCAATCTGAAAAAGAGAAGAAAGTATCCTAAATGGTCTTGATTTTTACTGCTCAGTAAAGCTTTTAACTAAGATATTGATCTATGAAGAGAAATCCAGAAAAACTGTCAGAGTAGTAATATGATGAATACTTCATTGCAATTTTGTAATCCTAATTAAAAAAAATCACTCATGATGGAAAACATTTGCCAATGACCACAGTAAATTAATCAGGAGAAGTATGCCTTTGTGCTAGAAGATGGAGCCAGAGCATCAAAAAAGCAGTTTAGCTTAGAGTTCAAATGCAGGATGGTCTCTTTAAAATGTAGTTCTGCCTGAAGCCTGTTAAGTATTGTGTAATCAACTCCTGTGGCCACGGAAAGGTACCAAAATCTGAGTCTCCTCAGGGATGAACTGTGGATGAGTTTGCTTCATGATTACGTGTGGTGAAAACTGCGGTAAACACTCTTCCCCTGCCCTGGTCTCCTTCCAGGTCATCTGCTTTGTTTGTTAGTGTGAGTAACCAACTTTTTACCATCAGCCCTCTCCTCTGTTTTCTTTCCTGGACAGCCTCATACATCTTACATGGCTTCTGTGGAAAAAACTTCAGATTTAAGACCTTCAAATTTGACCTACTGTGCAACTTTTCATTCACAATTACAGTTTTCTGACTTACTTCAGTGGTGATAAAAACTCAGATTTTAAAGTCATTTCTACAGAAGGGTTGAAACAAACACTAAGAATAAGTACAAATGAGCCTGTCGGTAGTTTTCAGTTCATAGAAATCAGCTTATCTTAAAATAATTTTAGTTTTGTTTAGCTTTTTCTGGCCCTTTATAACTGTGTCTTTACATATCTTTTTTCTCCAGTCTCTTGCCTCTCATCACATTATCATCCATTATTAAAAGAAACAAACAAAAAAACCAACTCAAAACAAATTTTGTTCATCCTCTGTTTGAAAACCTGTGGATCTTCTTTCCCCACAGCAGTAAGATCTTTGTTTCAGCATTCAAAATCCTGATCTATCCAAATCGGTGTTTCCAATGTTATTTCTCACATTCTTTGTTGACTCTAATATGCTGGTCATAATGACTGCCAGGCTATTTCCTGAATATAATGCATTCATTCTTATAATTCATCTTTATTGACTAGATTGAGCACAGCCTTAATATGAACATTTGATCTAAAAGAATGGATTCTTATTTATACTGTTAGAATTTAGTAGAAACAATATATGATAAATAGATAATTGCATTATGGAACATGCTAGAATACAGTACTCAAAGGACTTTAGGATTTTAAAACATTTGATCAGTTAACCCAAGTGTGACAGTTAAGCTTCACTCTTGGATGAATATGATCCTGGAAGTGAAAGTAGGTGAGCATTCTAAGTAGAATACACAATATGAGTAAGAGGACTGGTAAAGTATTTGCTTTTTTAGAGATTAAAGTGGTTTTGGTATTGGTACAGAATAACCGGCAAGGCTGTAGCATGAAATAAGAATTGACAGACAGAAATTAGAGATTGAAGAATTGCAGATATAATATTTTTTTTAACTAGGGATTGAACTCATGACCCTGCACTTACTAGGCACGCTCTTGTCCCAGATGTAATTTTAAGGAATTTGATTTTCTGTGAATGACATAGATATGACAGAGTAAAGCCTGCTCACATGGACATAAATGCCTATTTCCCCTTATATTTAAAATATATCTTTCAGAGTTCATGACAAATAGAAAATAGTAGGAACTCAAAAAACAATGGCCATGGATATTATCCTTACTTAAAACAAAGAGGATTTTAAGCAGGGTCAGAAAAACCCTTTGGCAAATATGTTGAGCATATATTGGGAAGCAGTGAGAGACAGGAAGTAACAGAGATGCATTTTTAGAATCTGAGTAATCTAGACAAGAGATTTGTAAGTCTTTTAAACCACGGAGAGAGGGAAAGGGCTGATGAGAAAGGTGAATTTTAGAAAGCAGAAGAGAGAATCTGAAAGCCTGCCCTGTTGACTGATTAGATACATGTGTGGCATTGACCGTAGCAGATGAGGGACAGACAGGTGAATAAGGGATGATGGTTTTGGATCGTTTCTTAATGAACATGTGGTTTCATTGAGATAGGCAGTATCGTTGCAAAAGATATTTAGGTCCACCATTTTGTGAATAATGAGTGGTTTTTACATAGGAATGAAAATGTGTTTTGAGGACTCAGGAGTGGCTAAGGTATAGGAGAAAATTAAGGATTGAGTATCTTCTGGTGATGATAGCTGTCATGAATACAGATATCTCACAGGAGTAGGTCTTAAGGTTTTTTAAGATGCCACCTGATATTCCAACTTTTAAAATAAAAAAAGGAAAAAGAGTTGTGAAAAAAGATTAGAGTGGGTAAAGAGAAGGAAAAGAGTAAGTTATCTGTGGAAAATAGTGGGGTATTTATAGTGGCCAGAGGTATTAAATGCTTCTAGTTTGTCACCTGAAGATTATACCTTGAATGTAGCAACTCAAAAACATTGATGACTTTAATGAAAGCAAAGGAGTGGCTAAATTGGGAGACAGATTATATTTAAGGTGGTGAATAAAGATTTCAAATGATATATATAGATGCTATTTCAAGAAACTTAACTCTTAAGGAATGAAGAAGAATATAAGACAGTAGCTCCCTCTTATGTTTTCTCTTTCCACAGTCTCATTCATCCAGGGTTAACTGTGGTCTGAAGTGTGAAAGAGAAAATTCCGGAAATAAACAATTTCTACGTTTTGAATCACAGACCACTCTGAGTAGCTTGACAAAATGTCTCCTGGGATAGGCATCCCTCTTTGGTCTGTGTATCTATGCTGTGTGCTCTACTCGCCCTTTATTCTATTATCATGGTGTCTCAGGGCTTGTGTTTTTAAACAGCCAATGGTCAAGACTACTAGGGGTGCTGGCAGTTTCATTACAGATTGTTGTTATAACTGTTTTATATCAGTTGTTGCCAGTCTCTTACTGTGCATAATTTATAAATCAAGCTTTATCATGGATACGTACGTGTAGGGAAAAGCATAGTGTGTTATGGTTTGGTACAGACTTAGAATGTATGTTGCCTAGATAAGGGAGAACTACTGTCATTAGAATTAGTCTCAATCTCTTAATGCTTTTAACGCACCAAAGAGTGCCTTTTCCTCAATTTTAAGTACGCTGAAGCACCTCTTTAACTCCCTGTCCTCTCTACCTCATCCTCTTCCCCTCTAGCACATCTTGTCAGATTTGAAGTGTTTCTCAAATATGCCCTCCTCCTTCCATTCCCTGAGCAAACTCTAAGTGAATTTTTAAAAAGAAAAGTAAACCACAAAACACAAAGGAAAAAAAACAGAAAAGAACAGATAAGAATTTTTTGAACAAAAAGTGAAAAGAGGAACAGGTCCAATCATATCACCACAAACTGACTAATTAATATATTTATCCAAAATAGAAAATATATGACAAATACATTAATAATTTTTTAAAAATGACAGTTGGGAACATGTTAGAACACATGATAAAACAGTAACATATGTATGGTATTAGACATTCTTAAATGAGAAAATTAATGATCTTTTATTGTTAAAATAAAAATGTGGATCAATCAATTATGGATAAAATGCTGTTTATTAAAATGATATATCAATTTACTGCTCATTAGTGTGCTATACCTTAAAAATAAACTATATTTAGAGCTGAGAGGTAATCAGTTTGGAAGTGTATTTTAGGACTTTCCAATGTTTGTATTTCATGACTTAGGAATTCTAGAAATGCTCTCTTACATGCCACACACATAAATGTGTTTTCTCCTTGTACTATTTATTTTCTAGAGAAATATTAGGAATTATGTTAAGGATAATACAGGAATATGCATGTTGGTTGTGGTTTATTTATATTATGAGTGCTATGGGTTTATTAAATCATTACAAGAATAATTAACAACATGGCAACATTTATATAATGCTCAGTGAAAGCACATACACAATCTTTCAATATTTTACTTGTTCAGTTTTATGAAAAGAAAAAAACTCCCATATATATGTATACATAGACATATAGAAACTAGTAAATTAAAATTTTCAGAGATTGGTATTTTGATTCTAGTCATTTCTTCATTTTTATATATATGTATATATATACATACAAATATACACAAGCATATATACATATATAGTGCTTTTATAAAAGTTAAAATCTTTATTATAATTAAATGTGGAATAGGGTTTAGCATTATAATTCCTCCTAGTTGTTTTCAATAAAAATGCCATTTTGCTCATAAAGTTGATTTTTTTAAAAGTTTGTATTATTGGCATACGATTATCAAGTTCATTTAAGTTTTTGGGATTACCATTCATAGTGATGATAGTTACTTTCTCAGAATTATGATGTGAGATAGTTTTAACACCAGTGAAACCCCAGTGTGTAGATTCAGTTATTCTGCACATTAGTATCTTTCATACACATGGCAGATACTTGATTCATTGCGCTCATTATAAAAGTGAACATCACATTATATTGGGGTATTCATATTATTTAATTTTCTCATGTTACTACATCAATGATATTGAGGCTAACATTTTAGAGTGTAATTGATACCATCATTGGATTTACTGCTTATTTTCCTTCCATCTTTTGGTTTTCGCTTCATGATAAATTGCCATCCTTCTTTTTGTAACCTTTCTGGATGTAAGCCAGTCAGAAAGAAAGATCATCCACATTCATCCCTCTCGGTAACCGTAAGAGTCCAGTTTCCCTCGTGTAATCCTTCATGTTTTTCCAGTCAGAGACAGTCCTCCTTGAGCACACAGGTGAATTCAAACCATGACCCCCCTTCCTCTGTTTTGTGCCCTTGGGTAGCATTTCGTTATGTCCTTTTGGTGACCTCTCAAGCCCACTCCTGTCTGTCCCACGTAAGACTAACGGCTCTGCCAGTTGAATGGGGAAAATGAGCACTGCTGGAACATTTGTGTGGAAATGTGATGAACTGCAAGACAATAAAAGTGTAGCACTCGATCATGGATTGAAAACATGAGGTAGAACTATGTAAAAGATTATGAGGCCCTGAAGTAACCTCAGTGTTGAAATAGCACGTCCTTAGAACGGCTCACCGAGATGCTTTATGTAAAAGTATCCCTTACTGCCAGTCTTCCTCCGTCACGTTACTCCGTCTTACTCTCCTCAGTCCTTGAAATATCTTTTAGCAGGTGTCTTTTTATTGCTTAGTAGCCTTCTTCCCACAAAAAAGGCAAACTTTCTAAGTTTGAGGTCTAGGTCTGGGTTGCTCACTCCTCCAAGCCTTATGCCTGGACCATTATTAACATTATGCAGGCAATCAATAAATGATTGTTTGCCTGCCAGCATCACTGTTGACAATTCAAGGCAAGCGATATTTTTCCTGATTTGTGTTGTACGTAAATTTGTGTTGTACGTAAATTCCTAGTGACACATAGTGCTAGTTTGGAATGTTTCCTTTATGTAGCGTCCCTCTAAAAGTTATTTCAGTTTTGTGTTTGGGAAGTGCACTGCGGAGTGTGCACCCATGGCGCGTGCTGTTGCCCCTCACGTGTCTATGTTGGGTTCCACAAAGTACTGTTTTTTTTTTAATAAACTGGAGGAGCTTGTTTTCTTCTTGATTCTCTAGTGAGCCTAACAGAGACGTTTGTATTTGCATATTTACCAATGAAGAGGCATCAAACTTTTAAGTACTATAATACGTTCTCTGAAGAAAAGCATTCTTTTTCTTTATTTAAAAATTGTGGGGACCTTTTTAATTTGGTACCTTTCATAGTTTTTAATACCTGAAGTGCTGTAGTTTCTATACATTGCAGTCCTCCTTGAAAATCTAATTGTATCTTCAAAAATTACCATTGACAAAATATTTCAGTGCTTTAGAAATAACTTCATGTGTATGTTATGTACAACATATAAAATCTTGTTTTTGAAATTATAATAAGGTTATTGAAATTTTTGTTAGTGATGAATAGCAAAGAATGAATCCAGGACCTGTTCAATGCTCTTGGCCCTCTTGTACGTTTTAGGACAAAATGAAGAATATTAAATTAGCCAGGAAAGGTTAGGCATATTTTGTATCAGGGTTGTGTTCATAGTAAATAAAGGGAGAAGTGTGACCTTTGAAGACAGAACTAAGTATCAGTTTGTTTGTCATTCTTCTAGTAGGCCGTAATGTTTGTGATGGTGAAAGCTCATTTTATTTTAATAAGTTAATATAATTAAATTTTATAGGTCAAATTAGTTTCTGTTTTGTTGTAATGGCCATCATCTCTCTTTTTCATGAACAAATTCTCACTCACTAAAACATGGTTAAATTTAAAATAGACATTAAAATAAAGATTAACTACTAATGAATTTTCTACTCAATTTGAATTTACACATTCATGAAAATTAAGAGAAAGTATGATCAGTACTTACTGCAAAAATAAACAGTTGAAAAGGAATGATAAAACCATCTAGTATATAATTATTTTGTTTTTTCAGATCTATCAGTGTTAATGTAAATACTCAAGATGTCATTTTAATTTGCAGAAATGTCTGAAAATTTGCATTTAATTGGGGAATGTTTAATGGTTGTTTTACTTTCAGTTAAGTTAAAGAAGGGATTTATTTTTACTTCCTGATCCATTTGAAGTCATACTTTTTCTGATTTTTATCCTCTGAGGATTAGATAACGATATTTCCTCTTTAAGATAATTGTATACACCCGGTGACACAAATAATCTATTTTTCTGTATCAAAATTAGTAACCAAAAGTTATAAGAACTGTATTTTAAGGGAGTTAAATATTTATTTATCTTTTGAAGAGTTCCTTGAGTGATTAACACTCCACAGTCTACATTTATTATTGCCTGGATTATTTCTTTTGATAGTAGTATTAGTCTATTTTCTTAATAGGTATATTTCTGTGTATCTTTTCTGGATCAGTTTTAAATTCTTAGCTTCAAATATTGATTTATATGCTACATGTCCATATTACTGAATATTTAAAGACCTAGTTACATGATAATCTTTTCTCTGAGATAGCTTGTACTTTAGAGTTTTTAATACAATTTTTCTATTTTGTTCTGCAAGTCCCCTTTTTTTTTTCTGGTACTGGGGATTGAACTCATGAGCTCACGCTTGCCAGGCAGGTGCATATGTCACTGAGCTAAATCCCAGCCTATATATCCTTATTTTTAATACCAGTCACTAAGTCCACATTAGCAGTTAGAGAAATTAAAAATTAGTCTTAATTGTTTCAGATCATTACAACAGATTCTCTTGCCTCAGTATTGTGACACTCGGTTTATGGTCTATTGTTTAACCATGTACTTATCTGGGTATAGGTTTCTACCTAACTGTGCATAGTGGACCATCTTGAGTGTATTTTATGAACAATATGCTAACATTACATGATTCTATACATTTTATTAAAACCAGCTTTCACATGGCAGTTCCAAAAACAGCTCAAGTACATTAAAATAATGAAGTCCAGCACAAATGTTGATATAGTAGTCTTCTAATATGATGAAATGTTAAATTATATAGACAGCTAATAACTTACTTAATAAATTAATGCAATATTCATTTTAATAGGACCCACATACTTTAAAAACATAGAACTTATGTTTATATTGAATCTTGAGAGCATGAGTAAAGAAAAGTTCTCTTGCTAATTAACATACCGCTTGGATACTTTTTCAGTCATTTGAAGAACCACGGCCTCTGCTCTCTCCTTGCTTTCTGCCTACTTTATTTTTTTTTAATCATTAGGTTTATTTTTTTTTAATTTTAAAGGGAAAAATACCCCAGGAAAGTCAAGAAACAAACACAAACAACAACAAAAGCAAAGTGACGACAACAACAATAAAATAAACAATGGCAGACCAGAGATATACTCAGCGGCACAGCACCTGCCTGTCAGACATGAGGTCATGAATTTGATCTGCGACACACACACACACACACACACACACACACACAATACAATGGTGGATTTCAAAAGATGATAGGAATTTCAAAATGGTTGTTGTATTGAACAAGGTCATCCTCAAAGTATCAGGCTACCAGATACATGCAAGACAGGATCAAACAGGATAATTTTCTTTGAGCAGTTTCTTTCCCTTTTATTACATTTATTGTAACTTTTAGGTCTTACTTATTCTTTCAGTTTTTTTACACTAGTGAGACAACACAGTGTTTATACATGCAAGTCTCATTTATTTCACTTATGAGTATGGTTTCTTTTTTTTTTTTTTTTTTTTTGGTGCCAGGGATCAAACTCATGACCTCGTGCTTGCCAAGCAGGGACTTACACTGCTGAGCTAAACCCCCGGCCCCATGAGTATGGTTTCTAGTTGCATCCATTTACCTATAAAAGCCTCGAGTTTGTCATTCTTTATGGCTGAGTAGTACTCCATTATATAAAAATACCACATCATTTTTATCCATTCATCAGTTGATGGGCATTTGGGTTGTTTCCAAGAATTAGCTATTACAAATTGTGCTGCTATAAACATGGGTGCACATATATTGCTGTGGAATGATGTTTTCAGTTATTCTGTGAAAATACCAGAAGGGAAGTAGCTGGTTGAAATAGAGTCTCACATCCTTCACAATAACATTTTTAAAAAAATACTTAGGAATCAATCTAACAAAGGAATCAAAAGATTTATACACTGAAAATTACAGTAGTCTGAGAAAAAGAAATTGAAGAGGAATTCAGAAAATGGAAAAATATCCTTTGTTTATGGATAGGAAAAACCAACATTGTGAAAATGACCATACTTCCAAAACTGTTCTACAGATTCAATGCAATCCCGATCAAAGTACCATTATTATATCTCTCAGTTCTAGAAAAAACACTCCTAAAATTCATATGGAAACATAAGAGACCTAGAATAGCAAAGACAATCTTGGGCAACAAAGGCAAGGGAGGAAGCATCACAATCCCAGACTTGGGGCTGGGGATTTAGCTCAGCGGCATAAGCGCCTGCCTTGCAAGCAGGCAGTCGTGAGTTCGATCCCTGGTACCGATAAAAAAAAAAAAAAAAAAAATCCCAGACTTAAAATTGTACAAACCTGCTATAATAAAATCAGCATGGTACTGGCAAACAACAACAACAACAAAAACCCAGACCTGAGGATCAATGAAACAAAAGATAGAGACACTCCTACAAGCACATTCAGCCACCTTATCTTTGACAAAGGGGCCAAATGTATTCACTAGAAGAAAGGCAACCTCTTTATTGGGTGGTGTTGGAAAAAGTGGTTCTCTACGTGCCAAAGACTAAAAGTAGACCTATGCCTATCACCATACACTAAACTAAAGTCAAAATGGATCAAAGATCAAATATTAAAATAGAAACACTAAATCTACTAGAAGACGAAGTAGGTAAAAATCTTGAAGACATAGTGTTAGGCTGAAAGTTCATGAACAAAAACCAAATTGCATGAGAAGGACCTCAAAGAATCAACAAGGGATTTATAAGGGATCTCATTTTATTAAAAAGTTTTGCACATTGAAAGAAATCACCAATAGAGTGAAAAGAAAACCCATAGATTGAGAAACGATTTTAGCCAAAGGACTTTTATCTAGAACATTCAAAGAATCGAAAAAAATCAGGCCCCCCAAATTTAAAGACTCAATTCAAAAATGGGCATCTGAGATGAGTACATACTTTTTAGATGATGAAATGCGAACACAAAAGAAATATGAAAAAATGTTCAACATCGTTGGTCATTTGAGAAATACAAATTAAAACAGCTCTGAGATACCATCTCACTTGAGACAGAATGGCTGCCATCAAGAAATTAACCAATAACTAATGCTGGCGGGGCTGTGGGGAAAATAAATGCTTTTCCACTGTTGGCAGGAGTGTGGACTATTAAATCACTGTGGAAATCAGTATGGAGATTCCTCAGAGGTCCTGCCTACCTTATTGTCTCCCTTCTTTTCTCTGTTTCTCTTTGACTTTCCTAATATGTTCTCTGTCCCATCTACGGCAAACATATGAATCATTGTAAAAAAAAAAAAAGAAACCAAACCACCCCACAATTTTTGTCTCATCTTGGATAGACCAAGTATTATTTTGGATAGTTTAGAGCTTGTGAGAGCTTTCTCCATCCTAGCAGGCAAGAAATGAAAGTATTCTCTGGTACTGGATGGAAATTAAAGAATCATTTTGGCCCCAAGGAAACACCCACCCATGTAGTGGATTGAAGATGATACTCCTTTCTCACAAAATATAGATGTTAAATACATACTACCATTTTTAAAAGTTTTAAAGTCAGTCAGCTATCAGTATGAGTGATGTGTATATGTAGAAGTCTGTGTGTGCGAAGTATGTGTGTTTATATAGTAAGGGAGTTTGATTTTTCCTGCATTGCCTTTTCACCCTAAGTAATGTGTGAATTAAAATTTGTCCTGATGATTTTGTAAAAGGTATGTTTGAGTATGAATGAGACATAAAATTAATTTACTACAAGGATGCTAGAATAAAAACTCAGTGAATTAGTATGAAAAAGATTAAGAAAGACATTCTACCCTAAATCTGAAAGGAAAAAAAAAATACCGATGGACACCAGTAGCTCAATCAAATAATGAATGTAGCTCTCCCATGATCCAGCAACCCCTCTAGCAATGCGTTGATCTAGACAGGTTCATACAAAGTTTAACTGGCACAATTTGCAAGTTTGTTTTGTACACCCTTTGTCTTTTTATGCAAAATGTAACCAAAAAATTTGTTCATTGATGAAGTACTTAGTTAATAATCTAAACCAACAGTTTTTCTAATATCATCTTTTGTGTTAATACTAAAATTTCTTAAACTAAAGCTTAGCACAATACTATCAGCTAAAGCATTTATTTTTTTCCTCACAAACTCTTACTTGTAATATTTTTAACAGGATAGAATCCCATATTATATCCATGGATGCTTCCGGTAGTTGCGTTTGTTAGGTGAATAGTAGTTCATTGAAAGACTTTTGAATACAATTGTGAAACCATCAATCTGTCTCCCAATCTGTGACATTTCAAACTTGCTAAGCATTTCACAGATAAAATCCAAAGTTCCTTGGTGAAATTTTTCATTAGTTAAAGTTAAATTTTGGTGCCATAGAAGTAGAGTATTATAAGCTGTTAGATACATTTATCTTTTCATAATGTATGAATGTCAGGTGTTTCTTAAGTGTGATTTTATAATATTTGCATTACTTTTCCTGAGCCTTTGGTCATCTGTATGTCAGAGCTTAAATTTATCTGAAACAGAAATGTTCAGAAATATTTAGCATTTCAGCTTCAGTGTCAGACTAAAGACAGAAGAACCAGTTGCTACAGAATAGGGAAATTGGACCCATTTCTGCGGTTTAATTGTTAAAAATGTTATTCTCATTTTCATAATCCCCCTAAGTTTTTATTCAGTTACCTGAATAGGAAGCTTGTTATACAGACAGGGAAAACCAGAACTGGTACTGAAATAATGGTGACTGTTTACCTTCCACATAGAATTGTGCTTATTCCAGTAAAACAACATGTATAATTACCAAATTATAGTACTTTATGGATTTGTGTAAACCACCATATTAATGAATTATATGAGCCGGATGTGGTGGTATACCCCTGTAATCCAAGCACTTGGGAGGCTGAGGCAGGAGGATCGCCACAAGTTTGAGACCAACCTGGGCTACAAAGTGAGTTCAAGGCCAGCCTGAATCATATAGTGAAATCTTGCCTCAAAAAAGAAAGAAAAAGAATTATATGTTATGTTAAAGGACAATACAGTAAATACTAGATAACAATTTTTGCAATTTAAATGTAAGTCTCAATGTCCATGAACTTAAAAAAATAAAGATCATAAATACTATTCCTTTCTCAGTGATTATGTCTTTTAAATATAATGTCAAAGAATTTTAAATGAATTATCCTTGCCAGCGGCTGCTGCTTCTTACATACACTTGTAGTTTATTTTCACTGAGAAACTGCTTTGGATTTATTAAATGACTATTTGTTGTGTTGAAAATTAAGTAATGCTTAATAGTTTCAGAAGAAGTCCTAAATATACCTAAAGTATACTTTTTCTTTCAAATTGGGTATTCAGTGGTTTGTATTATGCACACAGATAATAATATAATCGTATAACTTACTATGTTTTTTACCTTTTAGCTGCTTTATAAATCAGTGTATGTAAAAAACAGCTCTATTAGTAGCAACTTTCAGGTTTTACAAGTTAGGTTTTTTCAAATAATTGCTAAGGGGCAAACTATATTGTTCTCTAGTGGAAAATAAGAAACCGGGGAGAATTGTTAATCATTTCAATGTGTTTATTCTGTCAGTAAACTGTATTTTAGTTACATTAAATCATATTACTAAGAAACTGAGGTTATTCTGTAAAAGCTTATTTTATGCCATACTAACCCTGGAGTTTGTGTATTTGAAAAATGCCTTGATAAGGAAAAGCCCAGTTGGCAAGATCAAGATCTATTGGGAAATAGTGATTTAGGAGCAAATAAATGTGACATTAAAGATACTTTATATATGTATTTTTGAGAAAGTAACAGCATTACTACAACCAGGTAGAATAATGGATGTTTGCATTCCGCTAGGCAACTGTCCCTAGGCACTCTTGATTTCCTAAAATATTGTTGGAGCTACATAGTTGCCCAGGGCACCATCTCCCACAAATACTGTACTGTGCAGTACAGACTCTACTTTATCTTAAAGTTTTCTAAACCAACTTTTATTGTATCACAAGGTATTTCTATGTTTCTCTTTAAAAACTTGCAAAAGTGCTCAAACTTTTTACAAAATGTCCTGGGACTTGGGGATATGCGTTTCATTTCCTGATTTTTATTTATTTGTGGAATGACTGAAGTAACACGTAGTATTGCGAAGCTTAGGGACAGGACTAGAAGTAAAGGGAACATTAGTAGTTAAGTATCCTCCTGTTTTAGTGGTCAGAGCGTATCTGTGTCTGTATAAACAGATCTTATATTTTAAATTCTAATGAACAGTTTAAAGCTATTCTTATCCCTCCAATGAATGAAATTGCATCTTCTGTTATTTTTGTTGGGTTTTATGTTGTGTGGTTCTGAGGATTCAATCTAGGGCTTTGTACATGGTAGGGAAGTCCTATACTAATGAGCTACCCCTCAGCCCGTAACTGGTATAAAAAAATTAAATATGAAGCTAAAAAGAAGTCCATAGCTTTTAGTATATGTTACTGAGCAGATAAAAAGTAGAAAAATTGATCCAGCTCGGACAAACATGCACTAGATGGGTGATTTAATTTTTATTGTGTACGAGTATGTTTTGTTTTTTGTAATACCATCTTTTGAATAGCTCTATACCTTTTGATATAAATATAACTAATGCTGATTTAAGTACTTATGAAGGTTAACTATGAAAAATTAAGTTTTGGTTTTATAAATAAATATTATATTCATTAGGTTTTTTTCAGTTTTTCCTATATTTTTATCCATTAGCTCAGCATTCATTTAACCAAAATCTAAGGTATAATTCACTTGCTATAAAGGTGAAAGCGTCCCCTCTAGGTTGGCATGAACCATGCCTCTGGAACTAAATTTCAATCTTAGCAAGGCAAACTATGACTCTGAAAAATAAATTTTACTTTCCATTCTTATGGGATACAGAATTTTTTATTCTTCATTAAAAATGCCACCAATGTGTAACTTTGTTTTTCCTGATGTGTTAGAGAAGAACACCCCACCACCACACTCATGGCCAATTCTTCCTGTTTTCATGCAGTAGAATACAACAAGAAAATGTATTTCACTTTTAGGGTACATAAACATAATAAAAAGTAAAATGAAGTACATTTTGTAGCTGTTCTTTTGCTGCTTATAACATACAAATTTTTACATTAATTAGCAAATCATAAGAGCTTCAGTGATCTGACTCAGGCACATTTGTAGAGGTTATGTTGAAAACTCAAGATGAGAAGTATCTCTGCATGTATTTAAAATATTTTACTTTAATTATCTTATTAAAACTCTAATACCAAATTCTTTTTTTTTTTTAAATGTAATTTTTCTTACAAATGTTTTGTAAATGATCTCATGGAATGGCAAAAGCTTATTGTATATCTTTTCCCATTTTACAAATGTTTAGTTCCATAACGATTTAATCAACATGGGACAGGTTGGAGGACTGGATGTTTAAAATGCCAACTTTCTTGGCTAAATCAATGTGATGAAATAGGTAATAGAAATGTTTTCTAATAAAACTACTACATCCATTTGTTACACATTAGTGCAAAACAAAGGATCTTGAGATTTTTGGCTTGTCCACCTTGAAAACAACCACCAATTCTCTCATTAACTGTGCTTTTACATGCTTTTAACTTTAAATTATGTTTTTGATTTGTTGTTTTATTCAGTTGCATTGTTAAAGGATAAAAAGGGAAAATGGTACATGGTGTTTTGCTGAAACAAAATTCTGGAACAAAATTAAGTATGAGCTATGCTATGAAACAATCATTACAGTCGATCATAGGGAACAAAGTAGCATTTGTTGGGAAACTTGGATCTGAGGGGTGGCAGCCCTACTTGTATTTGCAATTCACAAATGTCATCATTAGCCTGAATGGGATAATGGTGCTTTAAAAAAGGAATAGCAGAATTTCTAGTTTGCACATGGAGAAATGTAAATAGATTTTTTTTAAAAAAAATTAAAACCAAGTTGTAGACTAGAGAAAGGTTTTCACGTGGTATTACCTGAATCCCAAGGCTAATTTTACTGTTATCAGATGGCTTCACATAGTTGAGTTTACATAATCTTACAGAAACATTTGCTAGAGTTGAGGTAATGCCACTGCAATAAGAAATGTAGTACACTGAGAGTATTTTCAAAACTGGTTCAATTTATTTATACATTGTAGTCTGAGACAGATATAGACAAAAGTAAGTAAAATTAAGGCAGAACATTGTAATTAAAAATGTATATGAAAAGAACTGTAGTCTGTGTGTCCAAATCTACCACCCATTCCTCTGCCCTGATGTCTCCTGGTCCCTTTGGCGATTTCTTCTGGTACCTGTGAGCTGGCTGAGCAGCAGCTTCCGCGCTGGTGAGGGTGGGGACAGGGCTCTGCATCCTTCCCTGGGAAGGTTACTCTTTTGTTCTGTCAGTTTGTCCACACTGGGTACAATTTTCCCTTAACAGTTGGTATTAGTTGGCTTTCCTCTTAATAGCTTTTTCAATTCAGGCACCCCAATGTCTAAACCAGTTTGTTTGGTTTTGTTTAAGAAATTGTACCAATTCAGAAGATAGACTGGGTTTTCATTACCACGTGGAAATTTTAGCTCTTTAGAGCTATGTGTCTATTATTTCATTGCTTTTTATGACTTGATCATAAGGCTTAGATGCATCTTCAAGAAAGTATTATGTAGGAACAGTCTGTCCCAAAAGAAAGCACAATAATGTTCATGTTTTTCACTAATTTTTTTTGTCTTTTATACTTTATACATTCTAAGACTAAATAATCAAATCACACAATTACAGATGAAATTATAGCATTGGGGCATTGAAGCTTAAATCAGATTTCAATTTTTTAAAAGATACTTTTTTTTCCTAAACAGCTTTTGTTTTGTGGTGGGTCTTTTTTAACCATTTGCCATTAATTTCCTATTTAAGGAAAATGTAGGCCATAAAAATTTAAAATACAACATGGGATATATAGCCAAAATTTATTAAGTCTCTATCCAAATACAATTCTAAATCTTTTACCTGTATTACTTTATTTCTATACTGTTAACACTGTGACTAAAACAATAGTGCAGATAGGAATTATTGTCATCTATTTACAGATGAGGCAGTTAAGCACAAATTGGATAAGAACTTGACCAAAATCAAACAGGTAGTAGTAGGTAGTTGATTTGAACCTCTGATTCCATATTGCTTAATTTTCCTAAAAACTTGTCTCTGTTAGAAAAAAATGATATGGCATTTCTAGTAAAAGTTGAAAAACATTTCTATTAAATATTTGTGAGTGTTTTTATGATTAGGACACTGGAATTATTATTTCAATGCCTTATCAGTCTTTTAGTATATGACCAGTACAAATTTTAGTTATAGAAAAGCAAGTATTCTGTAGAATCTTTAGCTGAATAAACCTTTGTTGTTGTTGTTGTTGTTGTTCAGGTAATAATTTTTGAATGCATTAGCAAATTAAGCTGATTGTTTTAAGTTTGGGCCATTTTATGAATCACAGGTGGGCTTACTTATCATTTCTGTGCTGCTTTTCTTCACTAAAAGATTTCATATTACGTATTTTGAGATTTTACAGAATACACATTTTCAAATGCCAGTGAACTTGTATTACTGATAGAAGTTTGGAAGCAAACTCTGATTTAGTGCAGGTCTCTTCATAGGCATGTGGATAGCTGATGGTTGGGTGTGTTTTGTGTATGTTGTGAGTCAAGTATGAAGGTTTTGATCTTGAGTTTACTATTCACCTTATATTTTCAAACATTAAAATGATTAAATTCTTGGGTAAAAATAGGTATATAACTCAAGAATTCTCTTCAATGTTTTAATATCATTTCAAGCTTTTACTTTGCTATGTTCTGAAAGTATAGGAAAATAATTTAAAAATCAACATTAAATATAAAAGTGGGATATATGTGATAAGTAATTCTGTACCGCCTCTTAAAATTCATTTTCTCATTATTGAGAAATATGAATAAAAGTCTTCTAGACAAAATTCATCATGATATGGATACTTTCGGAGTGAATATATGCTTTTCGTTTTCATCATTGAATTGTGAGACTTGAAAATACTCAGATAAAAATAGTACCATCGCGGGAGTATAACTGACAATTTTGTGCCAACTCATTCCTTTTCGGAACTGATCTCTCTGGACTCTGTGCCTGGCTTTTCATCTTACTGGTGCTTCTTGTATTTGAATTAATTGTGAATATACCTGAAGTATCATTTAGAGAATTTGTATTTTGCTTTATTTTTTTTTTTTTGCAAACACTGTGGTGTTTTGGGATGGTTGACTTGCTGCCCTACAGACTTATTGTTGACAGCTTGTTATTGTTTAAAGCTTAAGCCACTCAGAGAAGAGGACATTGTTATACTAAGCAGTGTGTTTCACAGGAGACCTGGAAAAAGGCAGTGGGTCTCTGTATTAGTCTCACCCTCAGCTTTACTGTTGCTGTTCCAACCTTCTTCTCATTGTATCATCTTTCTATTCTTCTATTAATTGTGCTTGTTTTAGTGAGAATAAAGTGTAGAAATAATGGTTCATTGGTTTGGTTGTGTGTCTGGGTTGGTATTAAGGAAATCTTCTCATGTTATTTTGTACCTAATGCAGAAACCTCTAAAATGTCAGTGAGAAACTTGGACATGGGCTCTTTAATAGCTCAGGAAAAGTTGGATGCTGTTTAGCAGCACCTGTGAATGCCTTTGAGGCTTATAGTCTTTCTTTACTATTCTTCTTCATTCCTTCCAATTAAAGAGTGATGTCTTCTCCCTCTACCTATCTTTTAAAATCTTATTTCTCTTCCTTATAGGCTTCTAAAGTTTTACTCTTTGTCCTCCATGCCTTTAAAAATAATTATAGTATAGTTCATTTAAGCATTATCCTGGGAACTTAGTAGTTGCCTTTAAAATCCCCTGTAGTCCTAGGGTTGGTCATTAAATTGCTTGTTTGAACTTTGGCAGTACAGTGTGATCACTGCGTGAATTTATCATGGTCTTAAAGATGAACAGATGTCATTGCTCTTAAAGATAGCTGTTTTCTTTTTCCAAAATGTTAACTATTTGTTAGGAGTCTTTTAGCAAATTCAGTTTTTATATTGCAGATTCCTGTGGTGTTTTAGAAAATGTACCAAGTAGCATTTTTATTTTCCAGTATTCTAAATGACTCTTTAAGGTAACAACACTTTTCTAGTGTGAAACTTGTATGGAGAGGAAGTTAATTAGGGGAATGTTGAAATGATCAAATACAAATCTGTAACTCAAGTTATAACTCAAGTTTCTTAGGTCTACTGTATCTCTATGTCACCTCTATTTTCAGAAATTCAGAGGAAAAAGCGATGAGTTACCAAAGCAGGTCTGTCTCTGTCTCTGTCTCTGTCTCTGTCTGTTTTTCTGTCTGTCTGTCTGTTTGTCTGTTTGTCTCTCTCTCTCTCTCTCTCTCTCTCTCTCACACACACACACACACACACAGAGATTTATATAATCTGATTCATACAAACACTGCCTTCTGAGTTTTAGTTAAAAATGAAGCATGAACTTAGTTCACTACCTTTAGTCAATTTGATGAACATTTTTCAAATTGGGGTAATAATAAAAGAAGAAATAGAACTAAAATTTATTTTATATGAACACAAAAGAGTATTAAAAAGAAATTAGAAATTATTTAAGACAGTCTATAACTTGCCAAAGATAAGGGAGGCAATAGTATTAATAAAGTGACTAATTCAAAAATAATTGCCATAAAAATTAAACTACCTTATCATTCAACTATACAGCTTCTCAGTATATATAATACTTGAAGGCATCAAAGTAAACATACTCTAGTTATGTACATAATCAAGTTGATTATAGCACTATTTCCAATGGCCAACTTATAAAATCAGCCTCAGTGCCCATTATCCAATGAATAGATAAAGAAAAGTGGCATATACACATGGAGGAGAATTATCCAACCATTAAAAAAAGAGCAAAGTCATACATTTGCAGGTAAATGGGTGGAACTGGATGTCTTCATGTTAAGTAACATAAACCAGACATAGAAAGGCAAGTAACACATGTTTTCTATCATGTGGAATGTGAGGGGGGGAAAACTACATGAAAGTAGAAAACGGACTGTTAGAAAAGAGGAAAGGGATCAACAATGATGAGGAGAGTGAGGTAAGGTAATGGGGGAGAAGAGGTGACCAGAGTATGTTATATGCATATATGAAAATTACTCCTGTGTATTAATATCTGTTCATAAAAACAAAAATAGTTTCTACGCTAATAAGAGGAAAATATATGTTTGAAATGTTGACAAAGTATAACAATACTTTGATATTTTCATAGATTCTTCAATAATAAGATTACTTATAGGAGGCTTTTAAGAGATATAGGTTGTTGTTACCCTGAGTATAATTGTGGTGAAATTTGTTCATGTCTTTTACTATTGCTGCATTTTTTATTTTGAATTTCTAAGTCTGTTTTTTTTATTGATGTTGTTTTATAATATCCCCAAAATTTCGAATTTCATTTTTCATAAATGTCAGTTGTGTAGTTTGACATTTTTAGAAAAATCCGAGTTACCAAAGTTGACTTAAAAAAAAAAAAGTATTTCAAGTCTTCTAACAACATGAAAGATATTGACCCAAGAGCTAGCAGTAGATCTAACTGAAATTTTTGAAACGTTCTAACAGACCTCAAAGTTTTATATATAAGGTCTTCTAGGAAATTGAAGAGAGAACCTGGCACAGTTCATTTTATAAAGTTAGTATAACTTCAAAACCAGATAAGGATGGGAAAGTGTAGGTGAATCTTACTCATCAACCTAAGTGTATGGTTATTACAGCAACTTGAATCTAAGGCTGTTCAAGACCAAATTCCAGGAATAAAAGATTTTTATTCCAGGAATAAAAGATTGATTTAATGTTAGGTAAGACTGTAAATATAATTTATAACATTAGCTGACTAGAAGAAAAAAGCCAAATAATCATCTCAGCACATGAAGATTTATTTCATAATTTTAAGTGTCTATTATTAGAAGGGAAAAAATTATTAGCACATTAATAGCATCTTTTACCTAATAAAAGTTATTGTCCTAGTTACTTTCTTATCATTGAGACATAACACTGGATACCCAGAATTTAAAGGAAAAAATTCATTTTTGGCTCACATATTTAGTCCATAATTGATGGGCTCAAAGGCATGAAAGTGTATTGAATGGGCCTGGCAGGGGAAAATGGCTCACATCATGGTGACCAGGAAGCAGAGAGAGAGAAGAAAGGAGCCAGGTAGGGAGATACACCCTACCAGGCAGTGTACCCAGCGCTCCACTTCTTCTGACCAGGCCCCACTTCCTAGTATCACATTCAATTATAGCAACCCCACTATTCAGTCACCTTTCAAAAACCTTGCTCACGTGTGCATGAAGCTTTGTGGGAGTAGTGGTGGTGGTGATGTCTAGACATAAACTGTAACATTTATTTACCAAACTGTAGAAAAAAAGTTATATTTAATGCTAAAATATTGGAAGAATTTACCTTAAAATCAGAAACCAGGAAATCCACTGTAGCTAGTTTTACTTGGTATAATAGATGTCCTACATAGCAGAGTAGCACAAGGAAAAGAATTGAAAATTTACAAGGATAGGAGAAAATGATGAAAAAATGTTGCTTGTTAATAGAAATTTATTTTCTATGTGGAAAATCCAATTTCATCTACATACTGCTTAATTAGTATTAATTGGAGGGTGCAATAATGTTGTTGTAAACAGCAAATATAAACTGAAAATACAGTTTTTAAAACATCAACCATTAGCTACTATGGATATCTAAGAATAGTAGTTTTAAAGTGATTTTTTAAAAGAGATTTTATAGATAGGGAGAATAATTACAGTCATAAATTATCTAAGTAATCTTCAGATTCAGTCCCATTGCACATAGCAGGTCTTTCTGAAATTTAACAGCAAGAAACCTAAATTAGAAATAATGCATGGAATAAAAGATAATAGGAAGTAGAGAGATAGATGGAGGGAAAGGGGATGAAAAAAGGAATTAAGACATGTCATGTACATGTACCAACTCCACTCAGGAATGCCAATAAACATTATATATTGCAAACATGTGCAAGAAGGAAGAAAGGAAAGAAGAGAGAAAAGAGAACAAAAAGAAAAGAGAAAACCAAGGAGAAAGAAAGAAAGAAAGAAAGAAAGAGAAAGAAAGAAAAGAAAAGAAGAAATAGAAAGGAAAGAAGAAAAAGAAGTTAATACTAGCCCAATATAGCCAAGGTACTATAAAGAGCAAGAACTAGGCAAGGGGCAATTTCTAAAACACATTGAAGTAAAAGAGGCAGTCACACAGAAATAAAAAACCCTCAGAACACACATCGCTGATGGTACCATCTAAGTCATCACTGTCATCCTGAACTGCTTTTAGGTCTTAAATGGAAATATATAATCACGTATACAGAGAGGACTTGGATGGGCTGTCATTAAAAGCAATGACTCAAGTAGGTTTGCCTAGATTTAATGTTTATCTGCTATGTAACATTCCTTTTCCTTCAGTTTCCTCATCTGGAAAATAGGAAAAATAATAGTACTTGTTACATAATGTTATTGTGAAGGTTAAGTGAATTCAAGTATGTAAAATTCATAGTGTTAGCTGTCTTGCAGCACTCAGTATTTAGATTCTTGTGCTATTTTATCGAAATCCTTCTGTCTTGTTTTTATTTTTTTATTTTTCACTTCTATTAGTATATGTTTGCGATACATAATGATTACATTCACTGAAAGAAATTGCTGTAGTTTGGGGTTTGCAAGGAAAACAATTACATACAGGACACATAATTTATAGTATTATTTATAATGGTCATCCATGGAGTGAAATACAAAAAAAGTGCAGGAAATCTGTCCACACACTAAAGACAGAGAATCCAGCTGAGGGCCTGGATTCCAGGGCAATATCCTTCATAAATTAAGCTGAGGACTTAGAGCCCATGACAGTGCCCCGCCCCTACAAGTCCAACCAGAGGACTAAAGCTCGCAATGACTCATGCAAGTCTGGTTCATGGATCTATGCTGTGAAGTCCACAAGGCCAGTGGTGGAGACTAGAAAGTCTGTGCCAGCGGAATGAAGGGTCTCTACCAGTAGGCTGAGGAATCTGTAATGGACCCAGGAATTGATGCTCAAAGTAGGAATCAGAGCTCCACTGAAAAGAACTACAGCCATCCTCAGCAACAGTAAGTTCCCAAGTCCTCTGACGATGAGACAGCCTAGTTTATATCAGGAAGGCAGCATGACAAGCTTCTCCTGGAGATTGAACAGCACACCACCTTTCCCTTTGGGGCCAGGGAGTGGTAGAGACCAGAGCTTCCTCAAAGTGAACCATAGCCATCTCAGCCTCAAGGTCCAGAGCTTCTCTGGTGATGAGAACAGCCAAATTCATGTCAAGAAAGAAGCTCAACAGGCCCCTGCAGAAGAACCAACAGCAGCAGGAGAACCAGCAACACTGGAGAACCAGCAGCACTAAACTTTTCCTCTCCAGTTTTCTTTTTTATCTTGGCAACAATTCTTAGGCCATCTATACTTAGCACCATGCTCATTTAGTGCAGCTGGCATTACAAGTTGACCACTAGTTACCAATCCACCATAGGAATTGCACATGTACGTAAGACAGCTCAGTTTTTTTCCTGCCTTCCCTCCATCGTCATTTTACTTTTCATCATTGAATTCATTTATTTATAAGACATTATAAAGTTAATTATCATATATAGATAGATTAAAACCAAACTAACAGGCAAATACACACACACACACACACATACATGCAAGATAGTTGTACTAAGTGAAGGTACACTTTTAGATACATTGAGTTACTTTTTGAGACTGCTTTGCATTAGGTCTAATTCCATGTTAAATTGCACATATTCAAACCAAGTGTACCTTAAGTTTTATTTTAAAAATGAATACAGGTTTATTTAACCAGTAAAGACTAAAACCTGGTATAGGCTGGGTTTAAGGAAATATAAGGTCAAATAAGTATTAGTTCAATGGGGGAGAGACCTTTGTCAAAGAGCAAGATGAATACTAAGATATCAATACAATGGTGATAGATATACTACACTGAAATAGAGATACAGTGCCAGAATAAATCCAAGAGGTCAGCCTGGAAGAGTTCATTAAAAACGTAGAATTTTCTCTGAGATTTTCTGGCTAAACAAAAGTGTCCTAAGCATGTTAGCATATGAATCACTATGTAAGTAAAAATTCCAGCCATTCATAGGAAACAAGTATTTTAAAATGTTTGTAACATTGTGAGAACAAGATGAGTGTTGGCGGAAGACACTGTCAAACACAGGTAAACAATTTAGTTTTGTTAGTGCTAAATACTAAATTTGTGGAAGCGAATGGCAATACACAGTGCACTCTCACTTGGAGGTATAGCTTCGCACTTTCCCATGGAATATTCCAGGGGTAGATTTCTGTCAGCCAGAGTGTGCCTCTTTCCCTTGATCCTGACCTCAATTTCTGACCCTGGGAGTTTGCTTGATACTCACTTGAATGCCCTAGCACCATCCATGAACTCACTGGTAATCAAGAGAGAGTGACTGGTGAAGTCAATCAAAGCCCCTCCTGAGTGATATGTAGCCCTTGAAGAATAAGACTAATTTTGTCGTTAAAGAACCACATGTATTACTTAGAATATTTCTATTGATGAAGTTTCATTATATTAAACAATGAGTATGTAAGAGGAAAAAACTCACAAAACTAAAGTAGAGCTTTTTTTTAAAAGCATCATAATTTTCAGCATCAACTAGTTTTTGTTGCACAAAATCTACAAAAGAACATCAGAAATAAATTCTATATGAACTGCAATGAAAATACCAATAGCACCCTACAGAAAAAATCTTTACTTTTAATTATTACATGAAAAGCAGTCTACACACTTGACAATAGCATGTTGCATATAAACACATCACTTACACTGGCAGCATATCTTTTGCATTCCTAGACTTTTTGTAGGACGTACTTGATATGTCACTGGTCTTGATGTTTTGTCAGAAGGTTCTTATTATACCATTAACAGAAATATAAAATATTAATAAATTATTAAATTCTTAATGTATAATGTGTTTAGAAAAGACATCAATATTAGCGTCAGCTAAGTACTTGCTTACAAACTTCAAAGACATTAGAAATAAAGTCCTATATGAAGTACAATGAAAACACCAATAGAGAACTCTACCACAGAAATAAGTTTTGCTTCAGCTGTCATACCTAACACAGTCTTCACACACAAGTTGACATCTTTTTTTGGTTTCCTGTTGTCCTAATAGGTCTTTGTGATTTTACACCTGCCTATTCACCTGTCATCTCAACAGTATGCTCCACAATTTTTTTGGCATAGTTACCTGAGCAGAAACATTTTGTTTTTCTCCTTTGTAAATGATCTCTTATGATCTCCAGTCCCAATCCTCTAAGAAAATTTATTTGTGATATTTTGCACTTGTTATTTTCTTTGTAAACTATGAAACTACTTATGTCATGTTTGGGATCAAGTAAAACATTCCTCCAATCACCATGAAAAACTTGTGCTAAGGACAGCAGACTTACGAATTGTTTGAGTTCAGCTAATGCATCATCATAATAAATACATTTTTGGGGGGGTACCAGAAATCTAACTCAGAATGTTGTTCTTATTCAATATGGCTATTGGTCTGTGCAAAATATTTTACTTGGCATTTTGGCCTTGTGTATTTCACAGCATCTTGTAGCATTTTTTCTGTTATATTTTTCAACACTGAGTGGCAGTGCTGGCATTCTAATACATTTCAACCCTGGCAAGATCCTCACTATATTTTCAGACATAGTTCTAACATTGGATTGTTTCATTTGGTTGCGTCGCTGTCATGGTTTATGTCAGTGGCCCCCAAGCCTCATCCCTTTGCATTATGCATTTGTGATTGGTTCATTGTTTAGTGCTTGGATTGAGGATGTGAGTGCTACACCGGCCTAGGGGTGGAGCCAGGATGTGATGTAATGGCAGGAAGAAGGTGTCTCTCTTGCTGGTTTCTGCCTTGCTGTTTGCAGCCACCATGAACTGCGGCCCTGCTATGCCACCCTGCCTTGGAGCCAACTGAATATGGACGGAAAGCTCCAAAAACTGTAAGAAATAAACCTTTCCTTTCCCAACTTTGGGCATCAGGTATTTTGTCTCAGTGACGAATAAAAAGTAAGACAGAATTTGGTACCAGGAGTGGGGCCATTGCTGTGACTATACCTAACCATGTTTTTTGAGAGGCTTTGGAAATGGCTTGTGGGCAGAGTTTGGAAAGGTTTGGACATGTCCCCTGAATGCACAGAGCTGGAGCAACTTAGGTTGTTCTATAGAGGAGATTCTGGTCAGAGCTCAGGAGACCAGAAGGCTGATAGAAAGCCTGATAGTAAAGACCAGGCTTGGGAGGTTTCTGCTGGGAAGGAGGACTGTATTGGTTGTTGGACTCCCCACAATGTGTGTTATGGCTTGGCAGAAAGTTTTTCTGCATTTTGCTCATGCCCAGAGACTTTGCCTGAGACTGAGATTAAGGGTAATGGACTGATTAATTTGGCAAAGGAAATTTCAAGGCAGTCAAATGTTGAGGCTGTGGTATGGCTATTGTTGGGGGCTTTTAGCCAGATCTATGTTGCAAATCAAGAGCAAAGAGCCCAGCAGGATAATTTAAAACACTGTGAGTTTTGCCAGAAGGAAAACTCCAGTAAAGCTGTGATTGTAAAGATAGTGCTGAGACTTTGATTGCTGAGAAGAAACAGAGAGATAAAAAAGATGGCCACCAGACATCCCAGGAAGCAGCAGGTCTCCACCCTTTGCAGCCCCAAAACTGCAAAAGTGAAAGAATTTTTTCAGATGAGAAAGCTTCAGAGCACTATGCTCCAGAATGGCACAGGAGGCCACATGAGGTTCCAGAATGGCGGCAGCCACATGAGGTTCCAGAATGGCAGCAACATAGAAAAGCTTTTCTTCACAATCGGGTTCACATAGCCCAGCAATCCAGGCACTGGACCCCTATAAGTAAGAGAGAAAAAAGCCTGGCTACTGCTCCAGCTGGCAGCAGACCTTGGCGCCATCCACATGGTGCTGATTTTAGGTGCAAGGAAAATGCACAAATTCTGAGGGTACGACAGCTTCCACCTTGATTGCAAAGGGCCTGGGAGGCTAAGCAGTGTGCCCCTGAGAGGGCAATATGTAAAGATGTAAGTGTGAAGCCAAAGGTGCAGTGGAGACCCCAGAAGTTTGGAAAAGCCAAGAACATGGATCATCCAAGGAAAGCTGCAAAAACTAAGCAGAGAAGGTTTAAGAGAGAAGCTGCAGGAGCTGAAATCCCTGGAAGTGCCCTGGGGGTGGAATCACCCAAGCCTTTTGGAGCTTGCAACCAGATTGGTTCAAATGCTGAGCATGGAACTCTAGGACTTAAGTTTGCCCTGCTGGATGTTGGACTTGCTCTGTTTCCAATACTTTATATTCCCCTGTTTGTAACTTTTGAAATGGTAATGTTTATTTTGTGCCTTTGCATTTCAGAAATGTTTAACCTTGTTTCACTTGTACAGGGGATTATAGTTAAGAGTTTGCCATAGATATTGGAGGAGACTTGGGACTTTGACTTCTCAGCAACGCTGAAAACATTAGGACTTTGGCAACTCTTGGGGTTGGACTAAATGTCTTTTGTATAAAGGTTGTACATGAGTCTTTGGGGGGCCGGGGTGGAATATCATGGTTTATGTCAGTGGCCCCCAAGCCTCATGCCTTTGCATTATGCATTTGCAATTGGTTCATTGTCTAGTGCTTGGATTGCGGGTGTGAGTGCTACACTGGCCTAGGGGTGGAGCTAGGATGTGATGTAATGACAGGAAGAAGGTGTGTCTCTCTCTCTTGCTGGTTTCCGCCTTGCTGTTTGCAGCTGCCATGAACTGCGGCCCGCCTATGCCACCCTTCCTTGGAGCCAACTGAATATGGACGAAAACCTCCAAAAACTGTAAGAAATAAACCTTTCCTTTCCCAACTTTGGGCATCAGGTATTTTGTCTCAGCGATGAGTAAAAAGTAACTAAGACAGTTCTCATTATGCAGCAGTTTAACCATATGTGCTCATATTGCTCTTTTCTTTTCATCTGAATCAAGATAGTCTTCATTCCCTCTGTATCCACTGATTCTTGCTCCATTTCACTATCACAGGAACTTCGGCAGATATAAGCGACATCAAACTCATCATCCACATCCATCCACACCGGGCCAGGGATTTAGCTCAGTGGCTTAAGCGCCTTCCTGGCAAGCGTGAGGTCGTGAGTTCGATCCCCGGTGCCAAAAAAAAAAAAAAAAAAAAAAAAATGAATCCACATCCATCCACACCACTGTTCTGTTATGAATGTATGTGTGGTACCATAATGGATCACCTTGATCATCCATGCATCACTAATCTGATGATTTACTTTTGATCTTCTCCAATGTAAATCTCATTTTTCATGCGCCACTGTACTGAATTTGGGCTACTTCTACAAGAAAAATCAAAACTTCTTTTTAATGAATCCTAGATTAGTGTAGGTCTCTTGGACCCTCTGTGATGCTTAGGCAAACATATACAAAACCAGTTAGAGGAACTATAAAGGTGGTTCTGAATCCCATTTTGACACTTCTGTATACGTGTATGCTCCTTGCCATTCATCATACCAGGTGAGTAAACATATAGATTGTTTCATGTGTCCCTCAGGAAAGATAAGGAGATGCAGGGCCAGCTACTTTTATAGTAAAGTATAAACTTACAGTAGAAAAGTAAGGAATGGGTCTGCCAAACCCCCATATTATGTTCTAAGGCTTAAAGGTCAGTTTCCAGAGAATCATCTGGCTGAGCAAGCTCCACTCCATCCAGGTTCTGTGCCTGAGACCTCTTTGTAATGCTAAATGCTGAATTGTGTCTTGAAGTATCTCTTGTCACTTGAACTACATAGCTGTAGCTTAGTCTGAGACTTTCCATTGTCTTTCAATGAGTCCTACCTCCAATTTTTCTTTCCCAAGAGACGTAATGGCATTGGAGAAAACAGCTTTATTTAATCAGATGGCAGTGTGGGAAGACATAGTAGCTGTGACTTCTGGTGAATTATTTTATTTACAGATTTCCCGATCTCTTAAATGAATGTGACCATATCTAACATATCACAGTTCTGTAGCATAATATATGCAAAGTGTGCAGTTCACTGCCAAATAGTAAGAATGTAATTAAGTTGTTCTAGAATTGGAATTCTCCTGTATTAAATCTCTTTGCTTGCTGTCTGTCAGTGTTCTCTGATGCTTTTCTACTTTATTTTTTCTACTCATGTCATCTATGAAAAAGAGTCATCCTTAAATTTTCAGGAAAGTGAAAGTTTTAGGATGTGTCTATTAATAGCTATCAATTTTTCCAGTGAAAATATTAACATTTTTATGAAGATATGAAATCTATAATATATATCTAGACATCTTAGAAAATGTATAAATCATTTTTATTCACATCAGTTTACTTTTATAGAATGTAATATAAATATCCAAACATTTATTAGATATCTCATTATCTCATTCTTTTTAAACAGAATATGAAATAGTAAAAATGGAGTAGAATTTTTGTTAGGGTATAAACTATTTAAAAAGAAATAAATTATGGGCACTTTAGAAAATTCATTAAGATAAAATTGCATCTGAATGTGTTTGGACTACTTAACATGGTGAATGTAATTTCAAAAATACAGAGGCACAATTAAAAAAGCATACAAACAGTATTCCCAAAGTGGGAGTTATAAACTACACTAGTCACTTTATTCATTATCACACATGCACTTTAATCCCACAAAAATTGTGAGTGCAAAATACTGAAAAGGGCTCTGGCGGCGTAATTGCAGCGCACATGGGGCAAACTTGGAACTCCACTCCAGGCAGTAAGACCACGCCCTGCATCTGTGGCCACCCCGGGACACACAAGAGGGACCAGCAGGCCTAACTGGACTATACTCAGTGAACTCCAGGCAGCGAGCAGGGGCCAGAATCGACCCCTGAGCCCTGAATTTGCATGTCCCTGCAGAATACCAGCTCACAGGGCAAACTTGGAACTCTGCTCCCAGAGAAACCTTGGACTACAGTGGATTATCTGTGCTAGCTTGAAGGGAGATTAAGTGACTTCCTCACTGAAACAGAAGATCTCAGCTGGCTCCATATGGCCCTAAAATAGAGGTGTACAGTGAGTAAATAGGGCCAGTAGTAAAGCTCCCTCCAACTAACTGTAAGACCTTGGTAAGTCTGACAAGAGTGAGGGTGACCCTTTTCTACACACAGAAAATATCAGGCAGAGTGAGGAGTGTGCTGAGAAGGACTCCACCAACTTGAAGAAAATCAGAAGGTCTTATGAGAAGCACAGGCACACAATAGGGACACAGTAGGGCCTCAGCTGACACAAACACTATAGACAGGGACATTTGATGACCTGGAATAACCTTAAGATAAACTGGCAGGAACTATAAGTTGACCTACATCAATACTAGGCTTGTCAGCCCTGGAAGAATACAGGACTCACCCAACAGGCCCTGCAGCAGTAAGTCAGGTGACTGGCCCACCTATTCATTGTGGAACCCAACAATTGGACAAATATCAACCTTACAGTAGGACTCCAGGATACACACTACCAACAATTGATACTAGCGGGTCTGAAGGACCAAACACTAACTCGAAAGGGGAAAATGGCAAAACAAAAAAGCAAAATGCAGTCTCAATCATCTAGTCCACCAGAAGCAAGCACAGGAGACATTGAATTAGAAGACTCCAAAAGAAACACACCCAAAGTCTCTGAAAAGATAGTGAATGAAATAAAAAAACAGCTCCATGAGACCATAGAGGAAATCAAATTAGAAGTACTCTCCCATGTAAAGATAAAAGTAACAACCATAGTAAAGGAGTTGCTGAGCACAGCTAAAGAAGAAATAGAGAAAAAAGTACAGGAGTGTGGGAAACTGATTGAATGAAACCTTGAATGAACGATATAGAAAACAAGGAGAATTCATGAAGGAAACTGAAAGAAACATCCAAGGGAAAAAAAAATTCTATTCAGAACATGCAAAACTGTTTAAATGAAGCTGAGGATAGGATTTCGGACATTGAGGACAGGATCGCAACTAGTGATCATGAAAGGATGGAACATTTAAAAATAACAAATCAGCATGAAATGATAATGCAGAAGCTTCAAGATGATGCCAAGAGCAACAATATAAGCTTAGGCATTAGTGAAGATGCTGGAGTCAATACAAACGACGTAACTAAAATATTCACAGAAATAATAGGAGAAAATTTCTCAAACATGGGGAAAAAATCTTATATGCAGATAAGTGAGGCATATAAAATACCAAATAGTCACAACCAACATAAATCTACACCCAGACATCTAATAATTAAGATGTCAGACATGCAACATAAAAACAAAATACTAAAAGCTGTTAGGGAAAAGACACAAGTCACCTATCGAGGAAAGCCTGCTAGAATCTCAGCAGACTTTTCAGCACAAACTCTCAAGTCAAGACATGCTTGGAGTAAGATATTTCAAGCCCTGAAAGAAAACAACTTTCAACCCAGACTGATGTACCCAGCAAAACCTTCATTCAAATTGAATGGAGACGCATGATACTTCTATGACAAAGAACAACTGAAGAAATTCACGTCTACCAAACCAACCCTAGAAAGAGTATTGAAAGACATACTAGACTGAGATAAAAATGACCACCATCCCCAGAACAACTGAAAGAAACCACCAGGTAGGACAAGCAATTAATCAGGGGGAAAAGCAGAAAGCAAACAATTGGAGCATAACATGGCAAAGTCGAACCAGTGCATATCAGTGATATCCATAAATGTAAATGGCCTCAATTCAACTATCAAAAGAAATAGGTTGACAGAATGGATCAAGAAGCAGGATCCCACAATATGCTGTACACAAGAAATACATCTGACCCAAAAGGAAACTCACAGATGAAAAGTCAAAGGATGTAAAACAGTATTCCATGCAACAGGAACCCAGAAAAAAGCAGGGATAACTATTCTGTTTACAGACAATGTGAACTTAAAACTTAAAATGATTAAAAGAGACAAAGAAGGTCACTACATACTTATAAGTGGAAAAATACAAGAGGAAGAACTAACAATTATAAATATATATGCCCCAAACACAGGGGCACCCAACTATATAAGACAGATACAGATGGGCATGAAAAACCAAATACATAAGAACACAATTATTACAGGAGACTTTAACAGCCCCTGGTCACAAAGAGATAGATTGACTAGACAAAAAGTTAGCAAAGAAATAATAGAACTGAATCATACCTGAGAGCAATTGGACTTAGTAGATGTTTACAGAGTGTTCCACCCAACTATATCAGAATACACATTCTTCTCAGCTGCGCACAGGACATTCTGCAAAATAGACCATGTATTATCCCCTAAAACATTAAGTAAATGCAAAGGTACTGAAATTGTCCCATTCATAATATCTGACAATAGTGCACAGAAATTGGAAATTAATGGCAAAAGAAATTCCAAAACCTGCATAAATATATGGAAATTAAATAACAACCTTTTGAACAACCAGTGGGCTACAGATGAAATTAAAGAAGAAATAAAGCAATACCTACAATTCAATGAAAATACAGATATAACATACTGTAATCTGTGGGATGCAATGAAAGTGGTCTTAAGAGTCAAATATATAGCAATAAATTGTCATATCAAGAAAACAAAACGAGCATAAATAAGCAACCTAATGCTTTATCTCAAGCTTCTAGAAAAAGAAAAGCAATTTAAACCCAAATGTCATTGAAGAGAGGAAGTAGTAAAGATTAGAGCAAAAATCAATGCAATTGAAACAAAAAAAAAAAATACAAAAAATTAATGAATCAAAAAGCTGGTTTTTTGAGATAATAAAATTGACAAACCTCAAGCTAACCTTATAAAGAAAAAGAAAGAAAAAAATCAAATTCACACAATAAGGACTGAAAAGGGGGAAATTACTACAGATCCCATGGAAATTCCAAAGATTATGAATACCTACTTTGAAAATCTCTACTCCCATAGAGAGGAAAACACAGAGGAAATGGACATATTTCTAGAAACATATGAACTACCAAAGTTCAACCAAGAAGATATAGCAATTTTGAATAACCCAATATCAGCAATTGAAATTGAAAATGTAATAAAAACTTACCAACAAAGAAAAGCCCAGGTCCTAAGGATTCAAGGCTGAATTCTACAACAAATTTAGAGATGATTTGAAGCCAATACTCTTTACATTCTTCAATGAAATTGAAAAGAAAGCAATACTTCCTAAATCATTCCTGGAGGCAAGTATTAGTCTGATACCAAAACCAAAGAAAGACCCAATCAAAAAAGAGAACTATAGGCTAATCTCACTGATGAAGATTGATGCAGAAATTCTCAATAAAATACTGGCAAATAGGATGCAGCAAATCATCAAGAAGATTATACATCATGACCAAATGGGGTTCATTCCAGGAATGCAGGGATGGTTTAACATATACAAATCAATAAATGTGATGCACCACATCAACAGAGCCAGAAACAAACACCACATGGTCATCTCAATAGATGCAGAAAAAGCTTTTGATAAGGTCCAACACAAGTTCATGATAAAAACCCTTCAACTACCTCAACTTTATAAAGGCCATCTATGACAAACCAACAGCCAATATTATACTAAATGGACAAAAACTAAAAGCTTTCTCTTTAAAATCAGGAACAAGACAAGGATGTCCACTATCACCACTCCTTTTCAATATAGTTCTGGAAACACTAGCCAGGGCAATCAGACAAGAGAGAGAAATAAAAGAAATAATGATAGGAAAGGAAGAAGTTAAATTATCACTATTTGCAGATGACATGATACTCTGTATAGAAGACCCAAAAAACTCCATTAAAAGACTACTAGAGGTAATTAACAAATTCAGCAGTGTAGCTGGCTACAAAGTCAATGCTCCACAATCAACAGCATTCCCTTACACAAACAAGAAACTCACAGAGAGAGAAATAATGGAAATATCGCCCTTCACAATAACATCTAAAACAATGAAATACTTAGGAATCAACCTAACTAAGAATGTAAAAGACCTATATGCTGAAAATTATACTACCCTAAAAAAGGAGACTGATGAGCATATTAGAAAATGGAAGGATATTCCTTGCTTTTGGCTGGGAAGAAGCAACATCGTGAAAATGGCCATACTCCCAAAACTGTAATACAGATTTAACACAATCCCAATCAAAATACCATTGACATACCTCACAGATCTAGAGAAAACACTCCTAAAATTTATTTGGAAACAGAAGAAACCTAGAGTAACAAAGGCAATTCTGGGCAATAAAGGCAAGGCAGGAGGCATCTCAGTTCCTGACTTGAAACTGCACAAAGCCACTGTGATAAAATCAGCATGGTACTGCAAAGAAGTAGACCTGAGGATCAGTGGAACAGATTAGAAGATGCAAATATAAGTACAAAGACACTCACCCACCTGATATTTGACAATGGGGCTAAAGATGTTCACTGGAAGGATAACCTCTTTAATAAATGGTGTTGGAAAAACTGGCTCTCCACATGCAGAAGACTGAAACTAGATCCATGCCTATCACCATGCACAAAACTAAAGTCTAAGTGGACCAAAGACCTAAACATTAAAAGAAAAACACTAAATCTAGTAGAAGATAAGGTAGGTAGAAGTCTTGGAGACATAGGTGTAGGCAGAGAACTCATGAACAAAATGCAAACTGCACGGGAAATGCTTCAGATAATCAGAAACTGGGATCTCATATTATTGAAAAGTTTCTGCACTTCAAAAGAAATCACCAACAGAGTGAAAAGAAAACCCACAGAATGGCAAAGAATTTTAGCCAGTAACCTCTCAGACAAAGGACTTATATCCTGAACATATGAAGAATTGAAAGACATCAGCCCCTCCAAATTCAAAGACCCTCTCCAAAAATGGGCATCTAGATGAATACACAGTTCTCGGATGAAGATATACAAATGGCAAATAAATACATGAAGAAAGGTTCACCAGCACTAGTCATTTGAGAAATGCAAATTAAAGCAACACTGAGATTTCATCTCACTATGGAAGGAATAGCTGCCATCAAGAAATCAACTGATGACAAATGTTTGTGAGCCTGTGGGGAAAAAGGAACACTGGTCAACTGTTGGTGGGAGTGTGGACTGGTGCAATCGCTATGGAAATCAGTATGGAGAATTCTCAGAATACTAGAACTGCAAGCTCCATTCAACCCACCTATTCCCCTCCTGGTTATTTTCCCAGAAAAACTGAAAAGGTCATATCACAATGATACTTGTGCACCCATGTTCATAGCAGCACAATTTGTAAAAGCTAAATCTTGTAAACAATCAAGATGCCCATCAACTGCAGAATGGATGAAAAAGATGTGGTATTTTTATACAATGGAATATTACTCAGCTATGAAGAAGGATAATCTTGAGGCCTTCATAGATTAATTTGAGACAACTTGAGACTATCCTCATTAGTGAAATAAATGAGTCATATTTATAAATATCCCATTGTATCTCTAGTATAAAAAGTAGTAAGAAATGTAGGAGTAATAAAGCCCAAAATATGTAATTGCTACTGTAAAAAAGAGAGAAAAAGAAAATGCTCTCAATGATATAATTGCATGTATGTTTTAGTGTGTAAGATGGATGACCATATTACTGTTTTTGTTAGATTGCGGAGCAGAACTGTTAACAGTCTCATTGTTTGAATGTGTACTTTGTATGTTTTAATTTTCTAACTTAAACAACTGTTTCCAAGATGAAAGTGTATAATTTATCAAATAGTGAATTCTTAGTGTTTTTTGTTGTTGTTCTTTTCTTGTTTTCTTTGGAATTCTATATTGTTGTTACCCTTTTTTCTGTTTTGTTTTGTTTTGGTTTTCTCTTTAAATAAAATTTTAAAAAAAATACTGAAAAGGACTCTGCAGTTGTATCTAAGGAATGGTTACTGACCTGAAAGAACTGATATTCTAATAAGACAAATATAAGAATTAATTATAAAGTATGATGAGAAAAATTCAAAAAACAGAAATCCCTGTATAAACTATGTTTCACAAAGCAGTGCTGTTTTTTATTTTTCCCTATGTATTTGTGTAATTTGTATCATTTTACTGTTTGTAATTTTGAAATTATGCGTTTTATGCATATATATGTTTTGTTTCCTGCCGTTTAAAATTTGCCATTATTTCTGAACATTGTCCCACACCATTTAATTTAGTTCAAAAATTACAGTTTAATGGCTATGAAATATCCTATTGTACGAGATCAGTTTAAACAGTCTTCCCATTAGATTGCTTACTTACCACTTCAAATCTCAGCAGAAATGGGAGTGTAAAATATCACTACACATCCATTTTAACACAAAGCACATTCAAACATGTTTTCTAATGTGTACATCCGACAGAAATAGAACCAGATCATTGTATTTTACTGTTTAATCTTGTGCATATAATTGTTAAACAATACTATTCAAATTAAATGGAAAAATAGTTATAACTGCATTTTCCTGTTTGTTAATTTTGCATAATTTTCAAATTTTACCCAAATTAATATACTATATACTTGTCATTATTTACTTAAAACATTTATAGGATACCTTTTGATTTCTTTCTACTCTTCCAAGTATAGATTACTGTTAGCAAATTTGAGTATGGCAGGCCACGCTGTGTTTCATCTTACTGTTTTTGCCTCAGTTCTTATAGCATTATCTTTAAAATATTTCTATCTGCAATATTTACATGTGTAATGGTAACTTTTAGTAGTTTACTATGTAAGTAGTGGTATTTTGTATTTTAACCATTTGTTTATTTCATCTATAGAATGAACTCATAGTTCATTGGAGTAATATAGAGAGTACATTATCTAGCCAGGTGTGGTGCTGCATGCCCATAATGCTAGCACTCACAAGTTTCATGCAGAACCTTAGCAAGTTAGTGACCTAGTGAGACCCTGTCTCATAAAAACAGGGATGTGGCTGGGGATGTAGCTCAATGAGTGTTAAAGCGTTGCATTCAGTTCCCTGTATCAGGAAAGAAAAAAAAAATTTAAAAAGGAACCTGCCATATTTGGTCTACTCTTGTAGGCACAGAATAAATAACCACTTATTTTATCTTCCTGTTTTCAGTGTTATAGTCTGTAAAAAATTCTATAAAGAAAAATGTTCAATTATTAATTAGTACCATTTAAAAAGTGAGAATATGTGTCAGGGATGTTGCTCCTATCAGGAAAGTGTTGCATAAGGGTGGTGTCTGGGGATTCAGTTATGTGCTGTGATTTTAAGATTCTGAAATAGAAAAACTAACTGGTAGGCTTCTGTAGGTAGCCCTGTCTCAAGTTAGGATAATTTTGTTTGACAGTCAAATCATAAAACAGATGTTAAAACATTTACAAATCTCAGAGTTATTTTTTAGTTTGCAGTCAAATTATCTTAAGAATTTAAGCTACACCTACATTTACATATTATCTTAAATTTTCCTTAAATTATAATAGCTTATTTTTATACAAAAATAATTCTAGGTCTGCATTGTTATGACACAAATTTTACAATTTTGCATTTCCCCCACTTTTTCATAGATTTTATTCCACTTCTTTACAAGAATAAAAAAAAATGCTTGTGTTTTCACTAGAAATTTTCTTCTCAGAAACCACAAAGTTTTTATCAAGTGACTAGTTGACGTGTAACGATATAGGCCAAGGTGTTTATGATGTTCATTCTTTATTTAACTTTGTACTTCATTAATGGAGAAAATTCAAGGTACTTTCCACAAAGAATTCTTAAGAGTTCTTCATATCACACTACCTTTTGTCTTGTGCTTTTCTACTTTACATAAAAGTGCTAGATGAAATGAGAGGACATTTTTTTCTGTTTGATTCCCTCTATCAGTGGCTGGCTAGGGTTTCTTTGCAGCCTGGCTTGATTGCAGGGTTTTGTAGAAGGCATCCTTGTCTCACAAGCAGATGCTACCACCTTTGTTTACAGAGGAGGACAGGAAACATGGAAGAGAACCCCACAATGTGACTTTAATTCTGATTGATTTTAGACATTCTAAATTGGCTCCAATGAGGCTTCTAAGAAAGAACCTTGGAGTAGGATTTAGAATTAGAAAAGTACTTTTCCAAAGATAAAAAACTGTGTCAACTTTGTCTGTTAGTCTCATTGGGCTTATTTTGATTTTTGTTTTTGTTTTTACTAGTACATCTTATAGGTACATGTTTGCAGCACATACTGTTTTACATTCCATGTGTAGAGTTGTTACATGGCCATAACACGTCTTAATTCCTTTTCTCCCTACATTCTCCCTCTATCTCTGGATCCCCCTTGACATGTGAGAAAAATCTATCTCTCTGCTTTGTATTATCTTTAATTTTGTTATTTAATTTAAGTTACTCATTGTCTTAGTTACTTCTCTTTCTTTGCTGAGACAAAATACCCAACACTCAAAGTTAAGGAAAAAGAGGTTTATTTAGCTAACACTTTGTGGAGGTTTCAGTTCATAAGCAGCTGCCTCCCAGCAGGGTGGCACATGGCAGATGGGCAACAGTTCAAGGTCAAGAAGAGCAAAACAGGGAGACCTCGCCTCTTTTCCTCCCTTATATTGTAAGCAGTTTACCTGCCCTCAGGTGGCTGTAGCACCGACACCATCTTTGTGCCCTCCTCTTGTGCAGGCTCAGGGTATTTACAGAGCGGAGACCCTGGCCCCCTATGGAGTGACTTAAACTTCTAACCTTTTCAAGTTGACACAAGGAACAACATGCTGGAACAGTAAGGGCATGTCCTCTACACCTTAGGTTGTAGAACTGCCGAGTTACTTAGTTAAGCTACTAGACTTTTCAGATGGACACAATATGCCAACCGTTACAGGCTTATAAAGGAAACCAAAAGATATTTAAACATATGTATGATTTATTTCACTTATCAATATGGTCTGCAGATATATCCATTTTCCTACCAATAACTCAAGTTTATCTTTCTTTATGGCGGAGCAGTACTCCATTGTGTACTACACCATATTTTCTTCTGTAAACTTAAGTATGACCTACATTCACAGTTACAAAGGATTAAGAGAAGAACATTTTCAGGGCAGTTATTCTGCCTATAATAACCTTTCTCTTTTTCATAGTGGGCCACTCTTGTCTGGGGATTTGAAGGTGACCCATTCCTCTCCTTCACATGGTAGACCCAAGATACAGTTATGTAAAGCATAAAATCTAGCATATTCACTTCCAGACTGGGGCTTCTCAGCTAAATCCCTCCTTTCATATAACAGGCTGGGTTTTGACTGTCTCTCCAGCAGCCCTCAGTCTTTTTGTGAGATGCTGTCCCACCGTGTTCCTCCATCTGCTAGGGTTCTTCCTGCAACCTTCCTCACTCTCTGAAGCAAGCTGTACACCATCCTCACGCTGTGGAAATGGCGGTGGAAGCCCAACATTTGTGAGTGCTGGGGCAGTAATTTACAACCTCATTATTTACAGCTCCTTTCTCAGTTACACTGTTTCTCTGTGGAAATCAATTTGGAGCTGATAAAATCAGATTAAAATTTTATGTATTCAATTAATCATTCAAATGTTAAGATGTAAGGAAAGTGATATAGCCTCTGTCCTCACCAAGCTAAAAGGTTCACTGGGAGATATGCACACAATATAAATAGATGTGTGTGTATTTCTGTATGCGTGTAAATGTGTTAATTGTGTAAATGTGTGTGCAACTGTAGTATAACAGAAGCACATAGAAAGATGAGCTTCCAGGTGCCTCTGGGAGACTTTACGGAAAGTTGTCCAGAAGCATCTGCACTCAGAAACAGTAACATATACTTCCATACAGCTCATGGAAAAAAACTGTCCTCGTGAATTTTCTGATGAGAAAAGAATACACGATACAACCTGCATTTTTCTTCTTACTTCTTGGTTTTAGAGTAAACCAATAAGAATCAGGATATAGGTGTACCTTTTCATGTATCACATGTAGTAAGGTTTTTACATAGATTTCTTAACTTTGTAATCCTTGGCTTTTTCAGTGGCACCACCTGAATTATTGAATTGTAGTGAATCTTGAATGAGTTAATAATGCTGCTTTAAAATAGCAATACCATATAGAAAACATTCAGCACAATTGTTGAACATATCATCATCACCCTTATTGTCAGGGTCTTTCTTGATTTTCTCCTGTTTTCTGCTTTCAGTATATGAAACAAATTTCTTGATAGAGACCAACGTTTTTCTCTTGTTTATATTAAAGAAATTATGTCTAAGGAACTTTATAGCACACTGGTTGTATGTGAGTGTGTAATGAAGGATGTAGATAGAGCTTCCACGTGTGGGAATCTGTATACTAAGTGTTAGGAGTTAGCAGTTTGCTATCGAGGTAAGTTATAATTAATTTTCATTCGGAAGGTCTCACATTGTTATCTTACTGAAATTATATATTGTTTGTAATTCCAATGAGATAATTAGAATAATATTTGAAGGATAATTTAAGAAAAACTAATTTTCTCTCAGATTAAAAGTGATTAAAAGTAATTTAAAATATTAATAGAGAAAATATAAGATCAGTTTTTTACATCTGCTTATAAATCTTCAATAAAATATTAAATGCATAAATATTACTACTTGTAAGGACTGCTAAATTTAAAATGTAGTATGTATGTTTTCAATTTATTCTCAAATGAGCAAGAGGAAGTTTGGGTTAGGTAAAAGTTAATGCTTTAAATAGAAAAAGTTTGAATTCAAATTGTATAAAATCATTATGAATAACAGTCCTTTTTTCTCCCAAGTTTAGTAGGATATTTACATTCTAATTTTTTGTTTCATTAGTGAATAGCAAAGTTGTCCTCAGATAGTTTTCTTCCAGCTTCTTGCTTTATAATGTACATAAACAAATATTTCTGTGACATTTATTCACATGCAGCTATACTTTTGAAATGTAAGTGAAACGTAACGTCTTTTCAAAAAGATTTCACATTGTGCATCGGTGTAGGAGACACAGAGGAGACTGCAGTAGAGCACAGTGAGATTAGAATTATTGTTGGAATGAAGGAGAGAGGAAGGAACTGAAGCAGAAAATGTAGACTATCATTTTGGTCAGTTTGAGTGGCAAAAAGGTAAGAGAAAGGATCCTCCCAGGATTGAAGCATATGCATGTCTGTAAAAGCATTCTAGCATGAACTGTTATGGTGTGTAACTATTAGTCTCTGTCACTCATTTGAGCCAGTGTATCAATAATTTTTGGATTAGGGATGGAGATTTTGCAGAAGCTTCTAGGTGATTTTTTAATATGCCTTTTATTTTTCCACTACCCTCCCTTCTCTCTCTCCACATTTGTTCTTCTCTTTTCTGCCAATCTCCCCCTCCCCCTTGCCTTGTCCTTTTATTTCTTAAACCAACAAGGAGAGAGATTAGTATCAGATACTTGATGGCTGAGCTGCTTACCCTCATGGCGGCCGTCTGGCTCCTGCGGTTCTAAGCAAGAGCTCTAGATGTCTCCTGCTGAAGCATGTCATGTCTCCTCCTCTAGTGAGTGAGGCCAGGTCATGTCTCCTCCTCTAGTGAGTGAGGCCGGAGTGTGGACTGTGCTGGTTTGTTAAGCCAGTACGAGCCCACGCAAGCTGCGGGAAGGCTTAGCACCCCTCAGCATACACAGGAAGACAGGAAAGAACACTGGGTGGCAGCCAGGGCTGGTCACTACATGTACAGAAATCAGTGATTTAACATAATGAATAATTTCACATATGCAAATTTATGATGGCAATTTTGAAAAGCGTACAAGAAATACTGTGTAGTGCTGTTATTTCTCTGAGTATCAAATGTTTCAGACAAAAAAAATCTCTGGTATTTAGAATATAATATGTATGAGATTATAGTTTAGTATTAGTATTTTATATGTGATTTATTCACTTAATCACATAATATATAGCAAGTTGTAGTATGTCTTATTGACCTTTCATGTGAACACTCAGTGCTTCACGAAGTTGCAATTGTGGCAGAATTTGGCACTTCTGTTGCATTTCTGAGGCTTTCAGGCAGGTAATGTTACTTTTTTCTGATTAGGATTTTATAGAAAAACTATTATTTATCCTTTTTAGGATGTGTAAGTGATACAACACGGTGGAGTGGATCTATTTGATTGGTGTTCGTGTTCTCTAAAAGTTGTTTGGTATCCCAAAGTAATTTTCTCCAAATGATGGAAAACCACTTGTTATTTTCTGGAAGTTTACATTATCAGATTTCAGTTACTTCTGTTCCATTTAAAATCAGAGTTTCAGGTTGAAAATACTTCCGCAAAAGCTCCAAAACCCGAGTCAAGTCGCAAGAAGCATAAGACATGCAGAAACATCACAAAATACATGAGCACTTCTCAACATTGTCAAGGTCATCAAAAACAAGGAAAGTCTTGAGAAACTGTGATAGCTAAGGGGGTCTCAGTAAAGTAGACTGCATGTGTCTGATGTAGATTCTGCATAGAATTCTGGGGTGGAAAAAAAGACATTAAGGGGGGAAAAAAACCCTGAGGGAAACAGTAATGATTGGACTTTAGTTAATAATAAAGCATCAGTGTTGATTCATTAATTGTGACAAGTGTACTGTACTAATGTAAAATATTTAAAATAATGGAAACTTGCTGTGGAGTTTTTGGGAACTCTGAAGATGATTATGACAATTTTCCTGTAAATTTAAAGCTATCATAAAATAAAAGACTATTTTAGTGAAGGAGTTTCTGCCATAATGTTGCTGCAGCAGGAATTTAACGTTGCTGGTTGGCTGAGGAAAAAGTCCTTCATTCTTTGGGATTAGTTCCATGGGCATTGGGGTGAGAGCATCCCTGAGATCTGCTGTTTTGAACCTTAGTAGATGTAAGATCTGTCTACGTGTCTGTCTGTCTGTCTGTCTGTGTTTTGTCTGTGTTATTGTAGTGTAAGATAAGTTAAAAAAACAAGTAAACTAATGTTTTTAGTTTGCATAGCAAACATCACTGAAATGAACTCATCCAGTTTTAGGAGCTGTGGGTAGGCCTCCTGTTCCTGCACATGAGAGAAACAGAGACTTAGAAGATTCAGTAACTGGTCACCCAGATGTTTATTGACAGAATTCACAAGGGCCTTGGATAATTCTTCACCCCATCTCTCACTGTTCTACCTGCATTTATATAAACTACCTTTGCTGTGGAAACGGACAAATCAACAAGACATTCAACTTGCATCTATTTTTCAAAAAAAAAATCTTTAAAACATTTTTGAAATAATTGTAGATACTGGAAATTGCAAGCTTGGCATTTATCAACCTGTGTTCTTTCTCCCAACTTCCCTCCAAATCATAGAGTGACATCTTATGTTGGACAATATCACAACTTGGAAACTGACATCTAATATTGATACAGTTTACTCAGTTTTCACTGTGCATGTCCCTGTGCAGTTTATCCCATGTATAGATATAAGCAGCTACCACCGTGAGGAAGAGTTGTGCCATCTCAAGAACCCTCTCACTCTGCACGTTTACCTTTGTACCCCACTCACCCACTCTCTCAACTGCTTGGCAACCAATTATCTTTCCCCATATGTTTAGTTTTGTAAGTTCAAGAATATTTATGTAAATGAAATCATAGAGCGTGTTACTTTTTTGAGACTGACTTTTTGCTAAGCATAATTAGTCTTTGAACTTCATTCAGGTTGTATAATCAGTAGTCCATTTTTTTTATTGTTGCCATAACCATTAATTTTTAATGGTATAAATGCACCATAGTTTTTAACCATTCACCCATTGAAGGTCATTTGAGTTGTTTTCACTTTTTTCTTTTATAAAAACAAACACAACAACAACAAAAACTCTTGTGAATATTTGTGTATATGTTTTTGTGTGGAAAGAAGTTTTTGTTTTTCTGGGATAAATCCCAAAAGTTTGATTGCTGAGTCACGTGGGAAATACATGTTTAGTTTTATAAGAAACTGTTAAATATTTGCTAGCATGGTATTACCATTGCATATTCTCACTATTTACATATGTAAGACTGAGTTTCTTTATACTTTCACTAGTGTTAGGTATGTCCACTATTTTTCTATTCTATTGGGTAATAATGGGTAGTACTGTCTCACTGTGATGGTATTGAATATCTTACGTGTTTATTTGCCATCTGTATCTGTCTTTTAGTGAAATGTCTGTTCCTATCTTTCTCCCTTTTTATAATTGGATTGTTTCGTTTCTCAAAGTTGATTTTTGAGAGTTGTTGACATGCTTTGTTATGTAGGACATTTTTAGATTTGCAGTTTGCCAGTGCTGTATTTGCTTCTAGTCATGTCTATCCTGCTCATTTTGTTTTACTTTGTTTGTTTGTTTTAGACTAAACCTGCAACATTTTACCATTTTCTAGAAATTTAAATCTCCCTATGAAGAGATGGAACCTGCTTTTTTTTTAATCCTACATTTTAACCTCTGGAAATTATCTTTTATATTTTCTTTGTGGAAGAGTTTGTCAAACTTACTGAGTTTTTCTTAGAAATAGTATTTTCTTTATGATTTCTGCACTTACAAGATTCTGACATTTTCCTTTGGGGACATCTTTTTCCTACTCACTTTGTTTGTGGTGGTAATTTTCACCAGTATGACCAGGTTTTATGTGTTCTATGATCTTATTTGTATGACATTTTAGCTTTGTGGCCATCTATATTTTATTTTCATTTCTTGCCATTTTATTTTTAAAATGGATATCTGACAGTCTGTTAAATGTAAGCTTTGTTAAGAATTCCAGGTTAAGGTTCTTTTTGTGAAAAGTATGTTGACTTCTTTTATCAGTTTTGAAAGGCCAAAGACTCTTAAGCACTTGTCATTCTCCCAGCCTGAGAGATGTGAAGGCATATGAAAACTGGAATTTTTCAGGTGAACATTTGTTTATATAATGCCTGTTGTGTGCCAGAGTTTTTATGCTCTCTTAACTTCTATTAAAAGAAGTTTGACTTTCTTATCACCAGGCTGATCAGTGTATGCTGGCAGTGTGGATGACAAAGTTGAAAGAGGAGAGCTGTGGTTCTTGTCACCTTTGTACTTGATAACAGATTTGGCACAAGGATTCAGTCTTCTATCTTCCTAGTGCAAGTCTAAAGAAGTTGAGATGTTTTATCATTCTTTTTTTTCACAACATAAAAATAGCTAATTATAATTTATTTAAATTTTCTAAGAAGTTAATGTATACCTAGAGAGAAAATGAAATTCTCAAACAATGCAAAATTCAATAAATACAAATAAAAATGAATGTTAAGGAAAAACAAATACACCCTTGTGAACTTTATACAATTGGGAACATAAACAACTTTCTAATTACATTTTGCCTTTATTTTTATACAATCTCTGAATCATCTCGAGTTTCTAGATACCATAGTTGTTACAGTCCTAGCTTAGAATTTGCTACATTGTAACCATCCTTGTTGGCTGAAATCATAGGAAGAATGAGTATCTTATAATGCCCCTAAAGCATATGAAAATCTGCTTCTATCCACAGACGATTCCTCCTTCTCACCAAAGGGACAAGAGATAGCATTTATGTAATGTGATCTTTGTACATGTTTCTAGGTTACTAAATTTCAGGTCTTTTTCTTAGAAATATATAATAGTTATTAAAAAAAAAACAGTACTGAGAAGATGAGAAAGAGGGAGAATAGACCAGTAGTAAGAGGAAAAGGGAAATTGATATTATCATTAATACACTGAATATGGCAATAAATATATTAGATTACTAGAAGGAAAAGATACTTGAATTCCAGCCAGAAAAGGATTCCAGTTAGCCAAAAACTGGATTGTAGCAAGGTGTTTTCAATTTTAAAATCCTCTGTGATGGGGATTTAGCTCAGTGGCACAGTGCCTGCCTGGCAAGTGTGAGGTTGTGAGTTTGATTTCTGGTACCAAAAAAAAAAAAAACCTATATTTTCATAATTTTCTCAAAATGCAGTATTTTAGTGTTGATCCTTACATTTTTTGTTCTTTTTTTTAAGCTTTCCTTTGTGTACTTTGACTTACTGTTCTTATTGCCGTGTTGTGACTTATTCAAACTATAGCAACTCCATTATTCATTTCTAATGATATTTCTGAATTTCCTATAAATGGACCCTGAGAATTCTGTAAAGCTCCATAGCTACTCATATATATTCTGTAAAATGTTGATGCGTAAAATATCAAAACCACCTGTCACTGCGCTATTGCCAGGCCCGGTCTGTTTGCTGCCTGGCTATGAAACCGGCCCCTCCCTTTTTCTTCCCTCCCTCCCTCCCTCCTCCCTTTCCTCACTGTCGCACTTCTGTGGCACCCTCCTCTCCTCCGCGCACCACAGTCCCGTAGACCTCCTCACTCCTTCCCCGGATCTCGTTAGTCTCTCTTCTGCCTCTGTGCCTTCATACTTGTGTGACCTGGGAAGCATACTCCTCCAGGGGTCTTTGCAGGGTGGGTTCCTCGCCTTTCTCAGGACCCCTCCTTAGTGTCCTGAGCACACTGTGCAGCTCAGTGTTTCCTGTGCCCGCGTGCTTTCCAAGATGTGTTTCCCCAAGGATAACGTAAACCTGCAAGGGCAGAGACATAGTGGGCATTCATAAATGATTAACAGTGACTGGCTAATCGAATGCATCTAAAAACAACGACAAATAACCCAACAACACAGGTTCCTGAAAGTTTCCTAAAAGAGGGCATTTGAGCCTAATTTGAAAGGTAAACCATGTGAACATAGCAGGATATAGGAAAATGAGAGAATTGGAAAAGAGAAGCAGGCTGTGTTTAAAAGAAAAAAAAAAGTGTTGGAATGTCTATAATGGGTTTTGGGGAAAACGGAGAGACAAAGAATAAGCTTTGAAGGGTCAAGCAAAACCTCATAACTAAGGAGAGACTTAATTCTAGCAGCAATGGTGTGGCATCTGGTGAATGAGTGAGAAGGTGTTTAGGCATTGCTAAGAAGTAAAAAACCTCTATTCCTTATTTCTTGTCTTTCTGAGTTATTTTGTTTTGTTTGTTGGATTTTTGGTCTCATTTGTGACTCTACTCATGAATCTCCCAAGGTAAAACAATATGGCTACAGACTGAAATTGTTTAACCTGTAGATTCATTCATGCATTCAGCAGTATTTACTGATGACTCTTTTAGGTTGTGCATTGCACTTTTTATGCAATGTGCTTTTAAATCCATGTATCTGCTAATGGTGATGTTGTTTAGGTTCACACACCTAAAACAATATACTGCTTAGAGTTTTAGCTGTTGATACTTGAGCCAAGAGAAAGATAGAAAGAAAAAAAATGAAATATATTTAATTTGAAAATACTCTATTTAGAAAATTTCAACTTATTTATTACTCTGCAAAGAATCTGGAAATAAGTATAGATAAGAAATATAACTATTGAAATATGTGTTTCTTTTAAGAAACTCCAAGAACTGTAGAAGCATGTGTTGTTTTTCGATTGCCAGTTGTGTTTCTGATAAGTCATTTGTTCTCTAAAGACTCGTATTTCTTCCAATGGACCTGGACACATAACCCACTCCAGCTGTAATGTCTATAGATTACTTATGTCACAAATTCTGCCTTGTCTTGAAACTGAAGTGCAATGGCTAGTTTCACTATTTTTGCGTTTATTTACAAAGCTGAATTGTAGTATAGTAAATTAGACAGCAGAGATACTGTTTTTCACAAAAGGAGGTATATTTCAGTCTTGAAACTAGGTCATATTGTTATCACTGCAGAAAAGAAAATTGTTTTTCAGAATACTAGTGTTTGTAGCTCTTGTGTATTGATAGGGAAAAGGTAGTTGCCATAGTAATCTGAAAGCCTCTGGAGGAAATGTGGTTATGACCTTAAGCATCCAGCAACCCACCCAGTTTTGAGAACCCCTCTGAAAAGGACTTCTTTCCATGGAAATTGAGTTACTGAAAATTTCAAAAAAAGTTAATTTCTTCAACTCAGATCTTCCATAGTTTTGTTTTGCACTTGTACATTCTATAATTAAAGGAAAAACATTCATGGTCATATGTGTGATTTTCTTCAGAAATGTTAAATATATTACAGCTCAATTATTTCATAAATATGTTCTCAAACACTTATGGTTCATGTGAATGAGAATAAAAACAAAACAGCCTTTATTTTCTTTCACATGAACCATATAGCTTGAATACAAATAAATCCAACAAGATCTTGATCCAATCTATTTATCACTATTTGAGGTTTTTAATTTCTGTGTGTGTTCTTAGTTGAAGGAAACTTCCGTGGCATATAGAAATCTGCTCAAACCGTGCTGGGTAAAAGAAATGACTTAATACTCATATATTTAATACTCATATAACATTAATGTAAACTTGCAATCGGTAGTTCTGAATCTGAAATTGCTCAGAGCACAGATTGATGTATGAACATTATATTTACCGAACCAAGACCGCACATTTGCTCTGCAGCTGTGTTTAGTGGTTATCAGTTTGGCGTGCAGCGTGATTGTTTTGGAGGAAGAATAGACACTTCGGATCCCTTTTGGCAGTTCTGAAGTAACTACTCCTGAACTGAATCATATGAACTTAATTAGGTTTGCTACATAATTAGCATTTGAGGAAACCTAAGGAAAATCCTTGTGGGTTGGTGATTTGTTATGTCAAATGTAAGCATGCTTATTTTGGGGGACTGGGAATTGAAAATGATGAAATTCCAGTGCATCTTTAACCCTAATATATTATAATTTTTAATGAGCCTTCAAAAGTGATATTTTCTCAGGGATGAATAAAATGTCTGTCCTAGGCAACTGGGACCTATTTGCTTCCATTCACAGGAATCGATCCATTTACATATGGCATGTCCACTTGATGGTACTTATGCATGTGCAACTGGCTTTCCACCTCTAATGAGACCCAACAGCTCTTTAGTAAATACCTCAGTGCCAGTGGTGGAGACTATGCCAAGAACCAGTAATGAAGTGAACCAGTGAGGTCTGAGGCAGAGAGATTCCCTTGCTGCATTTATATTTACATTTTAATTTAAGATATTTAATTGCAGTGACTGACTCTGTTTATTTTATTCAAAAAAGACACATTTAAATACTTCAGAAATTTCATTCTGTAGTATCAGAGTTCTACAAAATGATTTAGTTATGGAGAATAGCTATGAAATACTTACTGAGAAAAGGATTAAATTTCATATCCCAGTTTGTTAAGGCTAGGAAAAAAAGTGTAAAGTATGTTTATTTAAAATATTTTTCAATTTATCAAAAAGCTGTCCGCTTTTAATTAAACTGCTTTGTTACATAAACTCCTTTAGATTGCTTTATTGATAAAAAACTAAAGGATGCAAACTTAAATAATAAAGTTCTTCAATGATTTTTTAAAAAAACTTATACATGTAAAATTCAAACACATCCTACCTTCACTGAATATCCCACTTTCCCTGAGAATTCAAGATCAACTTTAAAACTCAACTTATTCAAACTGCCAGGAATTTACTAGAAACAAGTTCCCCTCATGCATGCCTTTCTCGGATGTGTGCTCATCTTCCCAGCGCGTATCTGAAAAGCCCCAAACCTGTAAATCGAAGCTTAATCTGCTGTCACTCTGATTAAAGAGAACCATCTGTTCCCCTCGCCTCCCCTTCTTCCCCTCAAAAGGCAACGAACTGCTACATTTCTGATAAAAATCTTGATTGGATTTGACATAACCAAATTCATAATTCCACCACTTTCTCTTTCACAGGTGTAGAGGTAGCACTAGTTAGAGGTTTTATCTTGAATTCAAGCAACATTTTTGGAATACTTTAAGTCTTAAGTCTTTTGCAGTGCACCTGAAATTAACCAGAAGTACTGGTGCAGATACCAAGGATTTTGTCCCTTCAATTCACCTCTCCCAGCTTCATTTTCTTGTCACCATCACATAGATTTGTTGAAATGATTAAATGAAACTTATAAATAGTTCTATGGTTAATTATTATGCAACATCTGTTTAGTTACTTTTTAGCATGGGTTCCTAAGTGTTTCAATGTTTCATTCTCTGAAAGCATGTACGAATTCCTTTTTGTTTAAACCCATAGGCTCATAGCCAGTACATTTCTTTTTTTGTGGTCACTCTGTAGCTTCTCTGGACACTTTCCAGAATGTGTTGATTACACACAGAATTGTTTGTGTGTGTCCAGGTGTACTTTACATACATCATTATCTTTGGTATGTGACAAATATGTAAACTCCTGCAATCTCTGGAGAAATCAGTGCTATGTATCTTAACCTCTGATTCTTCATTGAGGGACCTGATTCAGTTTATGTGGTTCAACCTCAAGTAAGTAGTTAAAAAAACATTAAATAAGCTCAGTGGTTCACCTAAGTAAAATATGGAAAAATAGTATTTTATATGAACTACAAATTTAACTCATCTAAATTTATAATTAACAGTGCCTTTGGACACTCCTAATTTTATTTTATTTGTTTTATTTATTCTAATTGATTTTATTCTTTATTTATTATTTAGTATTTTCATACTAACTATAAAGTACCCAAACCTAGCTCCTACTTACTAACTACCCCATTTATTAGTAGGTCTAAGGCTTTATATTTATTAGAAATTTTTCTGCACTGAGCAAGCAATACAGACTTCTTGAGAGTATGTGCAAAGATTGGACTCATCAATGGATCACATACTAAGTTTCTGGAAGTAAACAATGAAGCATGTGTATTTTGTTCCTAATTCTGAAATAGTTCTTTATTTTTGAAATTCTGACGTGAGAATATGCATATGCAAATTCAGAGACATTCAAGCTAAAAAACTTCTGTGTAAGAAATGGCAATCAATTTTAGAGGCAGAAATATAGTTACACATACATAGTAGAAAGGAACATATATTTTGGATCCTGCCTTTTAATTAGATACAATAATAATTATGATGGCTACATCTGTTTTAATGAATATGTTGAAGTTCCCGTGGTAGCAGAAGTCATCTGTACACAAATAATGAAAGCCTTTACTAAGGTCAGACGTTTCTGCCGTTTGCTTTGTGTTCAATTATTAAACTTTAAGAATGCAAAGATAAATTTGTTGGTGAGGTTCAAAAAAAAAAAACGGGAGTTGACTTTTGACAAATCTCCCTAATTATTGATAACATTTAACATTTATTTCTGCTATACTTCAGTAACAGTAAATTAGTTACATTTAGTAATATTACTTTTGTAATAGAGTGACCAGAATTAAACTGCTGAAAAATAACTTGACCTGGTGTATTCACTTAACAAAATCCAGCTTTAAAGTTTGTACTGTTGCAGCAAGGATTTTTAATAATATCTTTAATTTTAGTAAACACGTTGGCATCTCTCTGCTGGTACTGTGCAAAGAAAGTGCACCCTTTTCAGTTTTTCCTTTTCTTTCATTTTTTAGGTTCACTAAGTTATTTTGACATTCCATTAAACATAAATATCAATATACAAATTTAGCACATTTAAAGAGAAGGAAAAAGTTTCAAAACAACTTTAATGTTTTATCAAAATAGTATAACTTGTAAAATAGCAATTATTTTACCAATCTTTGTAAAAAATCTGGTTTCTGACCTTTTACAAAGATGGTGCCAGTTAGAGAGGAATCACTTTATTCTGGTAGTTTCAGTTTATAATGAGTCTTGAAGCCTAAAAACAGGTCGCAAAATTGCGACAGTGACAGATCAAAGTAGAATCTTACTCATGTCATTTCAGTCCTCCAGATTCTAAAACGATATGTTTTCTCTGTCATGAGACAAAGGAATTATCAGATTGCTTTAACCAGGATTAATTTCTGCCTTCTGAACACCATTTAGTGGGGGCAGAGTGCTACACAAAGAATTTTGTGGAAAAACAAGCAAAACATTGAAGGCTTTGTAGGATCATCAAAAGTCACTTTTCAGGGTTAGTTTAAATTTACTGGTGCCATGCACACCAGCGAGCCTACCTTAGAGAGAGCGATTTGTTCATGAGGTGAGCAGGGCTGCGAGTCGCTTATGTTTAGCATTATGCTTCGCTTGCAAGGATCGCTGCCGTTGTTGCTGTGGATGCTTTCGTCTATAGGAAGAATTTGAACTATAAAATTTGAGAAGCTCCAGCGTCTGTGGAAATTTGAGAGCATTGCCTTTTCTCCCCTTTCTTGAATATATGAAGTATTTTAACAAAACATTGTGACCCCATACATTTTAAATGTCAAACTGGCACATAGTGTGTTTCAGAAAAATTAAAACTCCAGATTTTGAAATTCTAAAGTTTCAGTTGCTTTAGAGCAAATAAACAATGTATTGCGGGAAGATTTAATAGAGAAACTAATTCGTGGCCATTGTAGTGAAGATGGATGAGGTGACTTGGATTGCAGTTCACAACTGTGTCTGAAGAGAATTAGAAAACAGAACCAGTTTTACAGGTTTGAGAGGAAGTGCTACTTTTTTACTTTGTGATTGCTAATTTACATTTTATGAAAATTGCAATGAGATAATATTTTCAAGTACTTTCATATAGTCCCTGGGCTATAATAAACATAATGTAGTGTTTTAAAAAGTGACGAGGTAAGATAAATGATAGAAATAGGTGATAGAAATAATCATTTTCTTGATTTCATTTATTTCTTACATTAAATTAGGGAAATTTACAAACTATAGTTAAAAGAAACAGTAGCAATCTCTATTATATAACTGTTATGTAATCTCTAATATGCAAAGTTAATTTTCATTTTAAAATTTGTACTACCACAGTATCAACAGGTAATATATCACAATTCTTAGGCAGTCATATATTAATATATGTTTACAGTCTGACATGAGTATTTGAATCATGAAGCATTTCCATGCACACTTTAATAGCATTCTCCAACTTTGTTTTAAGTAGCTAGACTGTATCTGAGGAAACTCATTTAAATCAGAAATACGTTTCTTCCTAACTTCAGAAAATGAGCTTCCATTTTAAAAATGGAATCTGAATTTAAATAAAAATCCTACTTTAGCATTCAGTTTCCTTCTTTAATTAGCTGAATGAAATCTTAGGGGGGAAAAAATCATACCAAATCACTAGTAATTTGTTTTAAAGAGGAAGAAATGGAATTTTTTTCAGGTCAGCAGACACTGAAGATATTTCTGTGAAGTTGATCTCAGATTTTAACTTAGTCAGGATTATGATTTTATAGATAGGAGATTTGCTATAATAGTGTCTCTTGACAATGATTTAGGTTTCATACAAATATTGATAATATATTACTCATGTTCTGTCTTATCATACTGGTTCAACTGTGTTTTAAAAATGACTTTGTGTCAACAAGTATTTGTTGTATGCTTCTCAAGTACACAGTGTTAGAAAAATGAAATACACATACCTTGAACATTAAGGGATACAGTCTGTTAATTTTGGGGTAGATTAGAGACTACCTGCTAAAGAATTGATTTTATAGATCCATGCATGTGAAAAAGTGGTATGGATGTGTATATATACTAATTTATCTTTTAAAAGCGTGATATATATTGTTTAAAGCGTATAGGTAAAATGAAAATAACATCTTACATTGGTAAGGTTGCGTTTATTTAATTCAGCAGTGAAATTAATTTTGAGTTGCTGGCATACTGCCTTAGCAGGTTTCTATGACTCATTTGCTAAGAAAGTGTGATTCAAGACACTGGGATTTTTTTCTTATTTGCTGAAACTCATGTTTTGACTAAGAGCAAGTTTTCATGGTGGATTTAAAACAAATATTCTGTGATAATATTTGGAAGCTAGGTGATGTCTAACATAAGTAGTATTAATGTATATCTATAAATTCATGGACTTTAAAGCTATCAAACATACATCATTTTGAGTACTTGTTTAATTTTTCTCCCCCCTTTTGTTTTTTTCTTTTTGAAACAGGGTCTCACTGTGTAATTCAGGCTGGCCGTGAACTCATTATGGAGCCCAGGCTGGCATTGAGCTTGCAGTAATCCTCCTGCCTCAGCCTCCTCAGTGCTAGAATTGCAGGCCTGTGCCACCACACCCAGCCAGTTTTTATTATATTTTTTGGACTGTGACACTGCTAATTCTGACCTCAAATATTTAATTGCATTTAGAAGAAAAATCCCTGTTTTATTACTGTAATAATTAACAAAACCTAAATGATACTAAGATCTATACTAAAAGCTAAGCACATTCACAAATCATTTAAAACCATATCTTAATATTTTCTCCTATATTAATTCTGTGATCTGTATATCTTCTTCAGTGTTCATTACATGTAGAGACTAACCAGTTTATCCCTCTGAAATAAAGTATTTTCTCATAGTTTAAATTGTTACAGTGATGTTTACTCTATAAAAGCTGGACCTTTTTCTTTGCAAAGTAATTTAAAAATCAATTTTCTGGGTCTTTACTTTCAAATTAAATTGTGACGTTTTTCCAGGGGAAAATGCACAGTTTTGATTCTTCAGAGAATTCTACAGGGAACACATGTGCATTTTGACTTGTGATGGATGTGTTTCTCATTAGTGTGCCGCCTTTTAGACTTTCCATTAAATCTTAAAAGGTAGTAGTTCTTTTTAGGAAGAGAAAAAGAGTGCTTATCAACTACAAGAAAGTAGAAATATATAGAAAAGTCATAATTTTCTGATATCACTTTGAACTTCTCCTTGTAGTTTTCCAGCTCAAAATGGTATATGGTCTTGTACAAAGAACTGTGTCCAACTTTCTGTCATTAGAAGTAATGAGTAAAAATTATCCCAAAATTGTTCTTAGAAAGAAATATAAATCTAGAAATATGAGCCTGGAACTAAAAAGCAAACAAAAAAGCAAATGATTGATTTGAAAACATACCATGTGATTTGTGTGGTCCTTAGTCTTGACTTTTTGTTTCAAAATGTACATGCCTTGATTATATCCTTTTATCTCTTTGGCTATTTTATTTTTTAGCCTTTTGTAAGCTGACTGACATCACTTTTCTGTAGCTATCACTGCATGGAAAACATGCGGGTGTATTTTAACCATTTCCGGGACTCTTGACTTGTCTAGCTACATTCCAGCCCCCCACAAGGGGGCAGCACTGGACCCTGCTTTGCCTGGTGGTCTGCGTGCAAGCAGACTGTCATCTCACTGGGTAGTCTCCACCTTCACCTTCCCTCCTCATAGCCCGTTCAGGTTTTTTTGTTGTTGTGTTTTTAATATCTTACACGTGTAAGGCTTGTGACATGCTCAGTAATTTGTGGCAGTTAGGACATCTGTGACGACTCCTTATACTACTCAGTGCACTTGGATCTTCAGGGGAGATTTGGTCTTCCATTCCAAATACTTTGCATTTATTATAAAGGATGGATTCCTTTAACTTGGAAACTCTTAAGAGTAAAAAGAAAAACCTAGCAATCATGGAGCACTATGATATGTCAGGCATACAATTATGCATTTTTTGTATGCTACCACACAATCTAACGAGGCAAATAGACAAGATAACAATAGCTTTACAAAATAATAGAAAGTATTCTACAGTAATGCAGAAATTTTAAATACTTCTTTTTTACTGTTATAAACAAGCTTGGAGAGGTTAAATCATAGTACAACAAAGATTCCCTTCAAACAGAATTCCAGATTTCATGCTGTGTCAATTACATTATGCAGCCTTTCCATAAAAACAACAAAAAGATTTGCTGGCAGTGACTAAAGCCACAGTGAGGAATGCCTGAGACAGTGAGTTCAGTCAAGTACCTCCTTTGCCATTGTAACAGACGAATTAGTGGTTGGTGTGCTTAAAATTGTAATGGGGGAAATGCTGTTAAATATTGAGAGACACTGAAGGATCCCATGTAGACTAGTTTGTGTGTGTGTGTGTGTGTGTGTGGTATGTGCTGTCTTAATTCACTTTCTGTTGCTGTAACAAAATAATGGAGACTAGTTAGTTAATAAAGAATAGAGTTGATTGGGCTCTTGTTTCTGGTCTCTGGGAAGTCCAGCATCTTTCTTTTGGCACCTGGTGAGGGAGTCTTGCTACATCCTGACATAGTGGGAAGCATCACTTGGTGTCACGGAGTAAGTGTGCTAGCTCAGGTCCCCCTCCTCTTATAAAGCCATGATTGCACCCATCTTCATGAGCTCATCAAATCCTAGTTACCTCCCAAATTACCTCCTAATTACCTTCCAAATCCATCACCATGTGAACTTAGGGACTACGTCTCCCACATACTAAATTTGGGGGGCATGCTCATGGCAATTACATTTACCAGGACAGAAATAAATGCCATTTTCTTAAGTCTTTGCTAATATTTTATTTATCAGACTATTATTTATCCAGTTCTAATGATTTGTACTTCCCCTCTGACCTGCTTAAAGATTTAATCTCTGACCTCCCTGATTTCAGCAAGATATTTTGTTTTCCAAAAGCAAAACTAAATACAAAAGATGAAGTTTTATTGTTTTGTTACAGAAAATGGGCAAAAGAAGATAATTTATTTGGCCTGTGTGTATAATTTTAATGATTTTGTGTTATCTTAGATTGCTTCCTTTTCTGGTTATAATATGCATAGCAAAAAAAATATGCATAGCAATCCAGATGGCTAGTATACAAACAATTTGACATGTTTACTTGAATCATTTAGTATCCCTTGGAGGTTGCCATTACCCATGACCATCTGTTTATTGCTTTTTGTGCTACCTTCATGCATAATCTAATCCTTTCAGTTTCTTTACATGTTGTTGCCTCTATCTTCCTTACAGATGTAGAAGAAGCTTTTAAGATCTCATCTATTATACTTCTTAAGGGCTGTGTTGTACGACCTTGATAATACCAGCCGTCTTCCTGTTTTACCCTTTTTTCTTAACTCCCTAACCCCATTATTGCTAGTTCCAAAAGTAATTCCTCAAAATTTACTAAAGGCCAGATTGGGCACATTCAGGATGGTATGGCATAGACAAAGCTTACAGTAAGAACATAGAGTTTGTGATTGGCTTCATATATAACTATTTAACCTTGGGCAGTTTCCTCCATTTGTATTTCCTTATCTGTGAAACTAAGTATAAATGAGATAAAATATAATTCATTTAAGCACCTTGCTTAATACACCCTAAATACTGGTCAGTATTTTTATTATCACATATTTTAGAAAAAAAATCCTGTGCTGCAAAAGGTAATATTGAAAAACAAATACAAATACTATTTGCAGAATTTTATAGGAGTCTTTTGGAAGGAACACGTAATTTGAGCAGATAAATTATGTGAAAGGACAACACCACAGCAGAAGATACATGTTACTGTTACTGTATGGTTACTGTATGGTGGTTTGGGGGTTCATTTTCTTTCTTCTCACTGGATCGTGGATAAAATTTTGAACCTCAAAGAACTAGAGAAAAGTCTGTCTTGATACCTGCCTGGGTTGTTTCCTGTGGACTCCGTTGTGTGAAGGTCACTTCAGGCCTTCACAGTCACATCTGTCATTGTTCCACATGGATTTACCAGTCCACACACAGTTCTTCCATATTCTAGACACTACATAAAATCCTCCTGACAGCTCTGTGGGTTAGGCTGTTACGTATGTCCTAATTGTATACAGCTTACTGTTTCTGAATCAAAAACTATCATAGTTTTAAAAATATGAGTATTACTTATACAGCCCATGGAACAGATGAATATGATTAATCTGAATTGTCTTGAAAATTCAGAGCACATGGTTGCTATAGTTACGATGTCAGGTGGTTATAATGGAGAGACAGTTACTTTGTGAAGCATTAATCTCATGTTAATCTACATACCTGCCAACAGAATTCAAATATTTTTCTCACAGTCTGTGTGCTTGTGTGTTTGCATGCATTTGTGTGTGTGTTCATGTGTGTGTGTGGCTTCTGTATGAAAAACTAGAGCCGAACACGGTGCCTTGTTTCGATGTAGCTCAAAGAAGCATCTATTCACAAATGAATCGTTTATACATGAATAAATTCAGTGAGCGGTAATAGTAAAAACTGCTTGATTGATGCAGAAGTTTTATTTCCATTGCTTTGAAAGAAGCCTGAACTCCATGGAAGAAATAATTTAAGACTCTTCAATATACTTTGCTTAGTGGAGTTATAGTTTCTATTTCAATTGATCAGGATATAATGTTTTATAAACTTTAAATTTTACAGGCTGTGTTTCTTTTCATTACCTGATATATAAAATTAAAAATTTATGGACCATTAAAATAGAAACTTTTATTCACACTAGAAAGAGATTCTTCACTTTATTCTCCTTTATTTCAATGTCATTAGGTTACAGAATTTGTACTGTCTCATAAAACTTCAAGTAATACATACAAAGCAGTCTTTTCTGACTTCCTCAAAGGATAACTACCAGTTAAAGTTCAAGTGTGACCTGGCAACAGTTGTTTCTGTGCCCATGCAAGCATACAGATGTCTTTCTGGAAAGACTGACAAATTCTTGAAGAGTTGGGACCATTGCTGAATGGGAAAACAAAATGTGTTTCAGTTTGATGATGTTAGCCATTATGCTAAAGGGGGTGATTTTACAAACACTGATCAGGCAGTTTATGATAGTCCAGCTTTCCAAGTCACTAGTTTGAATCAATAGTATTTTATAATGGGTATAAAGTGAAAGGCATTTAGTGAAATATTTTTCCCTTGATACTCTGTTTTGCATTGTCTATTTATAATTCGTTTACAAAAAGTGCAGTAGTCAGGAAAGATGAAAGACACAGCCTGTGTCAGCTAAAGAAACAAAACTGAGTTAATCCTAAATAGACAGTTTAAAGGCTTTAAAATTACTTGTTGCAATCAAGAAATACTCCACCCAGTTTATCAGCTTGTGTCAGCTTATTAGTAATGGGATTTCTTAGGTGGTTCTTTTCATGTATTAAAAATCCTAAAGTTGTTCATGGCAAATTCCTGTTGCTAGGAGATGTAGCACCTATTTGTTTGATTCTGTCACAGTAATTGATGTCACCAAGAGGATGTCTATAAATTACCAGTGCATTCTTTGTAGAGCTGATTTGTCCTGTTTGCATGTCTTTTCTGCCACAAACACTTGTCAGTGGGGAAAAAAAAATTGTGCCGTGCATACAGATTGAGCATAATGTGCTGAGATTTCTTCATGTAAAAATAATCTGCTCAAGTTAAAATTTAAAAATAATGTAACACATAAAAACATTTAAGCCTTCTCAAATCCTTTGTAAAACTAGACAGTATATAAATAGATAAATTAAAACCAAAGATTTTATTTGAGGTAGTGCCTCTGAATGGTAAAATTAATGTTATTTTATTATAGTAGTTTAGTTTAATCACATATCTTTTCTAGTTCAGATCTTTAAAATTTTTATTTTTAAAAAGTTGACTTTTTTAAACTGTATAATGTTATTTTCTCCTTAAAAATAGATGTCCTATACTGTTTGATTTTACGTATTTGAATACATCTCTGGTCTCGTGAAGCTCAGGGTCTCACCAGAGGAGCTACATGGCTTGGCCACCACAGTGGATGCTGTCAAGGTCTAATCTGGGGGCGCCCAGGGCAGAGGACTCTGCCTCACATGCTCAGCTGGGGAGTTGCTGTCCAAGAAAGCTTCCCAGGGCAGGTGATGCCGGAGCAGTAGATAACTCCTCAGTTAGGTAGAGAGCAGTGAGCTTAGGAAACCTGCAAAATCCTGGCCGTGCAAGGGATGAGCCAACAGTCAAGTGTCTGATGGAAATTTATTCTGGATGGAGCATGGAAGAGTTAGACATTTATTATGAGAGCAATGCATAGTCATGTAATAAAACTCGAAAATACAAGAAATGAGAAAACACAGTTGTGATCTTTGAGCTGCAGATTCAATGAATATGTACATTTTGCTATGTTTTCATCATACTTACATTTTTATTCATAAGAAGTGTGGTTAGTGTGATTTTAGTGTGCCTTAGGTAATAGATATGTATACAGACATAAAATGAATTCAGGTATGTTAAATAATACCTTAGGAAAGTTTGGATAATTTTAACATGCTATTACCTTTATTCACATAAAAATATATTTATATACTTTTAATATCCTTACATACAACTGTGTTTTAAGTGAATAAGTTATCTTAAATTGAAATGTCTTATTTTTATAGATAGAAATGTTCTTCTAAAGTTGGCCATCTTGATTTCATCTCTGTAGGAAGAATGTTTCTTGAACCTAGAAGCTCCTATATCCAGAGTATGTGGTTATGACACACCATTTCCTCACATTTTTGAGCCATTTTACATCCCAGATAAATGGAAGTGCTATGATGCCCTTCGAAAGATGATCAACTATTGACTACATAGGTAAGTGTGTGCTACATTTCAAGAAATGTGTTATGTACCCCTGACGTCATGTGCTATTACCTAAGGATCAGTAGTCTTCAGTGTGTTTTATTTGGTAAACAGCAGGTTTCACAATAAAGTATGTACTTAAGAAAAAACTTCAAATCGTTACTAGAGTAGTTGCCCTTAGTCAAAACATGTTGAGCATTTGTATTACATGATTTATAGAAAATACCATTCAATACATTAACATTGAATGTGCAATCAAATATACCTTACACTGTGGTTGTTTCGTGTCGTATCTTCACTTTTGCATTTTCTTTGAGCAATTTACTTTTCATGAAGAGGTAATTTCTGTACTTGAAAATGATTCCTCAAGCACCATTAAGTTAGAGTACAGTTATTTCTGTGATGATTCTTAACATTCACAAATTTAGCTTTTCGTTATCTGGAAAACAGATATTTGTTGAATAAAAAACCCTCTTTATTATGTGAAAGGAACATTTTTACTAAAAAACAAATACCAAAACCAAAAACCCAAGCACCGTTACCTTTTCTAAGTGGGAATTTCTAAAATATCACGTAATAAATGGCATTTTTTATAGTGATTTTCTAACTCATGTTTATGGACCCTTCAGCAGTGTTATTCTTACAAAACTGAATACCCTTACAGGTTATTAAGTTAGTTTTTCCGAGTTTCAATATAGAAATTGCTCTCACTGACAACCTGATTTTGAAATACTTTAAAATGAGTAGATAGAGTTAAGATGCTTCTATTTCAATATCTAAATTTTTCAAAAATAATAATGCAGTTTGAAAAAACATGATTTTTAAGAGAAAAGGGGAAATGCATTTTGCATAATAACACATTATATACTTTAAAACTAAAAATATACTACGCTACCTGTTTTCTAAATATGGGCTACAAAGTTAGCTCACCTAAAATCAGGCAGCGATGCATTTATATTTGTAGTTGTATTTGTATTTGTATTTGTACAAATAAAAAACATAATATTCCCCAGCCATCTGCCACTTTTCATAATCTTTTCATTTTCTGTATTTATATTTGAGAATGTTGCTGTGGATGTAAGTTAGGGCTGTCAGCCACATGCACCCAGTATTATTTCAGACATGTAGGTATGGGAGCTTAATTTTAGTGTCTACTTAATGCCTGTGGAAACAACCATTTTCTGCAGTAAGTTATACTTATGACAGGTTAGAAAACTTCCTCTATTTGCTCTCCATGTTGCTGCCTTAATGGGCCACATACCGGAAAGTCAAAATCATAGTGGTGGCCACAACTTATTATTAAAGTAGTATTTAGATGCTGGCTTTAAATTTGGATCATGCATTCATTTTTAAATGTAAGAAAAATATTTAAATCTGTCCTGAAAATTATAGAACAGTGTTTCTATCCTAAAATTAAATACATTAAAGAAAGTAGACCTGCATGCAACTGAGATTGTTTATAATTTTTCTTGATTTCTCTTACAGAAAAATGGGAAGATTATGAATAGATATGGGAATATTTTTCTGAATTTTTTATATTTTCTCAGACTTCTCAAAAAATAGAATTTGTATGAAATGGACTATCATGGATATTGGCTGAAAACTTATAAATAAATTGTCATATTAAGAGTAATGAGTTGATTCGCATTAAGAGTGTTTCAGATTACTGTTTAAAAATGTTCTATATGGTAATCCTATAAATTCTATTAATCATGTCTGATAATATTGGTTGTGTGTTTTATATTCAATAAAGCAAAGTCAAATTGTCTTCAGGTTGTGTGTAATCTGTTTTTATTTTAGTTAAAACGATTGTCATTGTAGATAGTAAATTGTTAACTCATTGATTGAATCTGAAGTGAAATATTTATGCTAGAAATCTGGATTTTTCGACTTTATTGTATCTGGTTTAGTTCTTTATAGCTAAAATGGTGGTATGTTGGCAGAACTTCTGGAATATTTGTCTCTCTTTATCCGTCTTGCCTCAGGCAGGTTACCGATGAACAGCCTTACTTCTCCAGAGTAATGTAGGGTCACATTATCCTGCTGCCTCCCTGTTTATCTCAGAGCCGGACCCCATGGAGCATGACCCTGTTTGCTATAAAATTCATCTTTAGCTGCCATCATAGGGTTTTTTTTTCCTTTGCCATGATGCTACAAAGAAAGTACTTTTTCTATTATGATAGAAGTAAAGTATTTTCTATTATAGTAGAAAAAGTACTGTTTTATATTAGAAGTATTTATATGACTATGTACATAAGAAAAATGGTATTAATAAAGTGCTCTGACGGGAGGAGTCTGCTTTGCGGAGACATTGCCAGGGCCTCCCTCGGGATCCTCCACCACTCACCATAGTTCTGGAAGGCAGAGACAAACCTAGATAGTCTCTTTGCGGAGTCCCCTCATCCTTGCCCCCCACCCTGAGATGAAGTTGATACACACGTCTTCCCCACTTAATCTCAGAAGTGTTTACTCCCGTGATGTCTTCTCACGATGGCAGCAGAAATGTCCACCCTAAAAGCGGAGCAATGGACCTGTCATGTAGAAAACGAACATCACAGGTCTGTTTTGTCCATGAACACTGAAGAAAGTGGCCATCTTTTTAAGCTTACCAGTTTCTTTAAAACTGTAATCTAAAAAGCTTTGTCCTGTTTGCTGTTACCCATAGTTGAAGGAGGCTACAGAAAGTAGCATTGATAGGCTGCCAGAAACTTGGAGACAAAGACATTTTATCACAGATTCAAGTGGAATGGACTGAAATAATAAGCAAAATGGCTTGTTAGGGGTAAAAATGAAGCCCTGCTCTTGGATTAAAAATAGAAAAACCTGTAAAGTATAGGATAGGAAAAGATGTAGTTTGTCAGCCAAAAGTTTGGAAAAGATTTAGGGAATCCAATTGGCTTACTGCTTAGGACATTCTGAGCTTAGGATGCCAAAATTCAGTAAGGACCTTGGCTTTGATCTTTGTTCTCCACCAGAGGATCCAGGCATCCTGCAGGGAACTGAGGACTCACGTGCTCAGGCTAGCAGAAGGCGGAATACATGGCAGGCGACCGGAACGTGGCCTGTGACAGGTCCTAGTTCAACATAATGGTTTGAGTTGAACTAACATTTTTGCTCAATACCTATGATTTTAGTTGACTTTTTTTAGTATATTACCATTGTGTCATTTTTAATATAATTTTTGTATCTGTTTAGCATTTTGAAAATTTTTTCTTAGGTATTTGAATTCTTTTTTTCTTTTTGACTGTTTTTCAAATATCAGATGCTCTAGGGATGATCTATGTACGAAGCACTGGAGTCTGAGAACATTATACTACCTTCATTTGGCCTTGGAGTTCCCACTTTCCTTTCCAAAATAAACAACTTCCAGTTAATACTAAACTTAATCTACAACTCAACATACACACATCCATCTTCATGGTGGTGAAATGTAAATTTTTTTACACGAAACAAATGTCCCATATTGTACAAAAAAAAAAAAAAAAAAACCAGTGACAAGAGATGTTACGTGAATGCCAAGTCCAAATTCGCCCAGTATTTCCAACTGCTGCTTAGTAAATCTGCTCCTAGACAATGGTAAGCTGCTTTCATTTTCCATAGTTCACCCTTGTTTAATTGCTTTAGAAAAATGTCGCATGTCTGTTATATACAACTGTGGACAGTATCCCAGCTAAGTAAACAGACCTGTGTACATTAGAAAAATAAATGAAGAATGAGATCCAGGAGGTAACCTCAACTCAGTCTACTAGGCTTACATCCTATCCCCTAGAAACACTTGGTGAGAATCTTTAGCAGAAGGCACACAGAAGATAAATATTTAGCTTAAAGAAATCCCGTTCTCTGTAGCTTGCCTATAGTGGACACGTGGTTTCAGGCTGCCCAGCGCCAAACATCTGGCACCAGTGCTGCAGTTTGCTTCAAGAACTCCATCCTCCCACACACGTGCTTCTCGAGGGCTTGGCAATCTTAGCACTGTTCAGTATGGGCTACAGAGATGGCCCTGACCCCGACCTGGCCAGGTACCGCAAACAGAAATCAGGTTATCCTTGAAGAAACAAAACTTGTTAGCCTCAGCCTTGTCAATGATACCACCTTCTAAAAAATTGGTTCTCAGACTTTTGCCAGCTCCGCACAACTGACTGACGTTAACCAGCTAGACATGCAGACTGCATTACCCTGACCGGAGAAGTCCTTGGCTAAAAGGTGAGGAGCATGGCTCCTAAGGACTCACGTAGTCGTTTCCAGGTGTATGTGAGGTTTGGTCTCAGGTATATCCCCTGGGCCATCAGGTTTGGAACGCAGTGCAAAATATCCACATATGGGCAAAGATTTAGAAACTCTGGTATGTACCTGGTTGACACCTCCCTAAATATACTTAATAAAGATACTTACTAGAGAAACTAGATATAAAACAAAGTGTGAAAGTGAAAATGAAAACTATATATAACTACATATATACACACAGTTACGTATTATATATATAACTCATATATGTATGTATAGTTTCTATTTCAGCTCCATACAGAGAGAGAGAGGGAGAGAGAGACAGCACCAAAAGAATGGAAAAGAAAAATGATATGATTGAGGTTTTTTTCAACATATGGTGTTAGCCAGGTATGAGGGACCCTAGCGGATGTCAAATATCACAGAAAACTCACTATACTGCCGACCCTTAGAAAAGAAATTGAAAACGCGTGTGTGGCAATCCCAATGATCAACGTTACCCGAGCATCAGTTCACTATACTAATAACTGTCTGGAAGGGAATGTTCACCACTTTGAGCACCTCTTTTAATTGTGGAGGCCAAAGGTAACTTGTATTAATCTCATGATGTCTCAATAAATTTAATTTTAAAATATCTGTGCAAGTTTTTTTCCTGAACATGTGCTACTTCTCTTTGGCATATATGTGTGTGTGTGTGTGTGTGTGTATATATATATATATATATATATATATATATATATCCATATTGTAACAATAAGAAAATAATGGTGATCATAATATGACTTACATTAATAAAGACTGGAGCATTATGTACAAATAAAGTCAAAACTCTATCTTCAGTAAATTGTAGTATAACTGAATTATTCTGTTGTTAACCTTGAAAAATGCTTTTTAAAGGCTTTGAAAAAATAACCACAAATGGAATTAAAAGGAATTAAAAGAAGTATGTATATTTTGCACATCATTTTACCATTTATATTTAGTTTATTCATTTCACAAACAAACAAAAGCTACCCAACTTTTCAGAGCCAGGCACTGGATTATATTCTCAGATTGAAAGTTAACTAAGAGATAATCCCTGCAACCAAATAAAGTAAAACAAAATAACCAGAAAACCAAAACAAATAAATTCAACGCAAAGCAAAAACCATAAAAAACAAACCAAAAGCCAAAATAGCAAGGGAAGAAAAATAGGATTAAGCATGGCCAGATAAAACAATTATGATAATAAATGTAATAAAGGAAACTCCCGAGTTAATAGGAAAGAATTTAGATTGGATTAAAAAACAAAATTCAATTAAATGGACGAGTCTTTAAGTTGATCTAGAAGGATTAAAATTTGAAAATGGAAAAAAGATAAAAATGAAGAAAACAAATGTGGCAGAATTCTTATTAAACAAAATAGGAACACACCACAGTAAAGTTCTGACAGTTAAATCCTTTATGTTCAAACATGTAATATTAAAATACATATAAGCAAAAATGTATAAATACAGGAGAGATGGCTTGAATGATTTTTGACTTTGTGCCTTGCTTTGAATTCAGCAGGTAAGTAAATCATAATAAAACACTATAGACTATTTTACTATATAAATAATAATGTCAAGTCAATAGAAATATGGATTTTAAACTTTTTTTTCTTCTAAAGAGAATAGCTAGACTTTTAAACTAGAAACGTAAAGTTAAAACTGCTGATCATGCCCTATGGCACAAAGGAAAATAACTAAATTTCCCAAAGAAAAAAAATAATAAAAAGAACCGTGTTTTCTGACAGCATTGCAAATTTAGTAACAAATATTTTGGAAATAAAAAGCACTCAGCTTAGTAACTATGAAAGCAAAAAGGAATTGTAAAAGCAGTTACAAAATATTTAGCATGTGAATCATTGATGTGCTTCAGCCAAGATTCTATTCAGAGGTAAATTCATAGACTTTGAGTCTTCTAAAGAACAAAACTGAAAATACTAAGAATATAAGAATAAAGGAGGGAAACAAAAACACAAGAACAATGAAAACTAAAATAGAAAGCATCAAGTGAGAAAAATTTTTTAAATGTTTCTTCATAATTTTTTCATTTTACTTTATATTGTTACATCCTATGACATCAACTGTGGCCTTATGTAATCATTATAGCTGTATAGAAAGCAAACAGAGCTGTGTCTGTCTTAGCCAATTCTATGAAAGTTCTTTCTTTAAAAGAAGGGAAATAATTTTGCAAAATCTAATACTTTGCCTCAGTGTTGATAAACAGTTTTTGTTGTTGTTGCTGATAAAATTTAGGATATTTTATTTCACCATTTTAGTAAAATAATTACTTGGTTTTCTAAAAAAAAAAAAAACCGTTCAGTTTCTTGGTAACATCTACTTGGCTCCTGTATTTTATTTACTGTGAACTCTTACAAGACTCAGGGGCTATAAAGAAACTACTTTTGAAATTGTTTTGATCATTTGGAGCATCTACCCACATTGAAGATGTGATCAAAATGTACAGTGAATATTTAAATTTATTAGAGTAAAACATCCATTGCCATTAATTTTCTTAAAAATTTTCACCCTTTCTTGGAACATATGTACACCCTTGTTCTTGGCACTTTCTGTAGCAGTTTTAGAAACCCTGTTGTCTGTGTGTATGTGCATACGTGTGTGAGTGAGTTTGTGTGTCTCTGTGTGTCTGTCTTAATGAGATGCAATAGAAATGTGGCTGATGCAGTCAAGTGCCAATCAAGTATGATGCCATGTCATCGTCTGCCTCATCTGACACTGTGACTTCTGGCTCCAAAGTCAAAATGCCTATGAAACATAAAGATTTTTTAATCACTTAAGGATATTGAGGCAACCATGAGAGCACAACTAGCATAAAAGACTTGCAGAACTGCTTCAGAAAGTGACCAGAATGATGGGATCAATGTGTTCAAAGGTAAAGTCAGTATTTGGATGGAGATTAATGGCTGTTAATGTATATTTTAGTCTCATAACATTTTTTAATGAAACATCTACTGTATTCTTAGCAAATTTAAACATCGACTGTATTTTTCCTCAGTATCTTATTGGCCAGAAGGACAGGGATTATGCTTGATTAAAATTATTGTACAGTATTTTATTTTTTTAGCTGACAGGAAATGTCAGAAGCAGTTAAGGGACCGGCACACAGGCCCTTTAGGGATGCGGAGGCATTCTGCTAGATGGTTTTTTAAAATGTTTCCTTTGGAATCAACTGCTTTCTTAACAACAGCTTTTGACTGAACAGTCTCTCTTTAGAGTACAGAAACTAGCATGGTTTTTTTTTTTTCATTATGACTGCATACTGCCCTAATCCTTCACTAAATCGATCACACAGTCACACAACATCCTGTAAGGGCACTTTTTCTTTTTCTGTAGTGTGAACATCATAACTTTTATTCTTTGACTTAGAATCCCTTTGCCTATTTCACTATTGTTCAATGAATGAATACTTGGACCCTCATTACTGAGCTTAAAAATTTTAGTATCTTTCTAGCTTACTGTTGGAGGCTAAAAGTATATTTTATGCATATGCAAGAAGGTCAGACATCTTTTTTTTTCATTTGACATTTGAAATCCTTTCAAATCATGATGTGATCACCATTATGGCTGAACAGAGCCTTTGGTCAGAGGTCATATAGGAATGCACAAAGGTGTCTTCAGCGTCTGAGCTACAAGCACTGGCAGTGGTGTAACAGCACAGAGGCACCGTCATGCTAAGCCTTCATGCTAAAACTTCTGTCCCCTTGCCTATGTTCACTGGTACTGGCATCTCTTCTGGAAAGTAGCATATTTGCGCCTCATTGGTCATAGCTGCCCTGGACACGGGACTAATGAATTTGCAAATGGGGGAAATACATGACATAAACTTCAAATTTGGTGAGAATTTCAGTGGGGAATTCTGAAGGAGTAGTAAAATCATGTACTTTCCTCCCATCAAGTTTTCCTGCAGTGAACACAAGTCACTGGTTCAAAATGATTACAAAACTTGATAGAAGGTGGCCCTCGTGATCCTTAAAGTTAATGGACTGGAAAGAAATTCACTCATTTAAAACAAAGTAAATGCTTTCACCTTCCATAGCAAGTTTACACTTATGTGTACCTGGTCCATTGGCACATGCCAGCTCTGTTATTCTGTCCTTGGCTTACTTGATTTTTGGAGAGGTTATCTCCTCACTGGTAGTCTAATCACTGATACTTCATCTTCATAGAATTATTCTGCTGTTTGATTTTTATCAGCAGTGACCTTGGCAAAGTTGCCAATGAATTTCTCCACTGATTTGTGATCAGCTGATGCTTTGTTACTCTAATTCTTTAAAAATTTGATGCTGTATCTTTTCTTAAATTTCTGCAGCCAGCCCATTCATAGTTCTTTTCAGTTTTCAGATCACTGTGATGATGAATCTCTGCCTACTTCATAATCAGCATACCACTCAGCTTTATGTGTTCGCTGTGAAACTCAGATCCACTCTTTCAACACATGATTGACATAATTTTTAGCTTTATCCAATGCTCTTCTATTTCTCACTAACTTCCATTCATCACTTTCAGAGTAGACATATGGTGGTCACTTCCACACCAGACTTCTATAGCATCTTTCACACTTACATTACTCCCACAGCTTGCTTGGTTTCTGTGCTATACATAAGCATAAATATTCACATCACTAGTACCTACAGGCCTTTTTGGCATTTTCAACAATATTACAACAGCGAGCAAAAAATAAGCAACAATCACAAAACATACACACAGTGAGAAATGCGTATTAGTTTTGGTCCCAGGTACAACATCACGGAGAAGCTGCTGTTGAGCTGTTCAGCTTGCACGTGTCATTACCTCTTTAGGGGGGAATCAGGATGTGTCCAGAAAAGATACAGTATCAGTGACAGGATCTGGGCTGGTGAATAAATGGTGTGCTGCCACCTGTGCTTTGACTGGGACCCATCACATGAGGTCAAGCTTGGGATGTTTACTGGTATCACGTCAGTGCTCGAAAGTTTCTGGTGCCGAAGTATTTCGGATTTCAATTTTCAAATTAGGAATGCTCAGCCTGCACTTTATTCCTCAAAAGATTTCAAGAAGAGAAACAGTCTTGCATGTACGGATAAACCCTAGGGGTCCCAGGAGATGGGCATTGTTTCTGCATTTTTAAATTCTGTGTCTTCAAATAGATTTCTAACCCGTTTGTTTAGCCATTCTATGACAAATCTGTATGACAAAATTTAGATATATATGGACAAACTAGAAAACAATGTTCATTTTAAACTATTAATTCAGCAGTGATGATATTTCAGCAAAATTTTTTTTAAATTCCATGATCTTGTTGTACTCAGTGTCACTGATGAAGGGTTGGTCCAGTGCAGTTACCCTCCCAGTGACTCTGCTATCCTCCTTCTGGCAGTAGAATCTGCAGACTGGAGACTGGGCTTGTTGGCTACAAGGACAGTGATCAGTGAATTGAAGGTGACCAAACTGGACCAAAGTCATTCTTCAGAAATGTTTTGAATGAGAGTACCTAAGTAAATTCTCTGGCGGGAAGCCATCTTTATCTAACACACTGAAACTGTGGTGAATGAAAGCTGCAGTACAAGGAAGTTAACCCTGGCCAGCCTCTACCCCTGGAGCCACTCTCCTGCCAGATCAGCTCCTTCTGCCAGGTACAGCCTCAAGTGTTTCATTCTTTTCTTCATTCTGCAAGGAATTACTCCAAGGCCTAATAAACCGCTTTTTTTGTGTGTCTGTGCACAGTGAGTTTCTATGGCTTGCAACTAAATGCACCCTAATTCAACCATTTTAATGCTTTGGAATATGATAAATTTGAAAAGAAGAAAATCCACATGCTTTCAATGAAGTACTCTTAGAAAACCCCTGCATCTTTGGAATTAGTTTATGTATTGTGCCTCGTTTCTTTTTCTTATCTATAAGTCCTAAATTAGCTGCAGAGATTATATTCATGCCCAGTAAAATACATGAATTCAGAACTTTACCTTGAAATTAAATGCTGGCAGCCTTCCCATAGGAAAATGAGTGTTTCTACAGCATCTGTCTTTTAGAAGCTTTGCTTTTTCTTATGAAGTATTTTATTACAGTCATGAGACCTTAGAACCACTGCTAACCGTAACTATGCAGCTTAAAAGCAACCTTTAAAAGTTTTTACAAAGACGTTTAATATGCACATGTCTGTTTCGTAGGAAATTTTTCTTTGAAAATACTTAAATTTCTTGTATTTACTCTCTTTCCATTTGAAACAAACATTTACTGTCATCATCATTTCATCCTTTTTTAAGATAAAGATTGCAAAGAAGTTAATGAATAGTACAGTAAGCATACTACTCACAAAAGTATAAAGTACAATTCATCTTTCCTAACCATCCTTAACCCAGAGTGAAAGTAATACTCTACTAATAATAACACAGTAATTTAAAAACAGCTAGACAGCCTCATAAGGGTTTACAAACTATTTTTAGCAATTACTCCGGGTTACTTTCAAACACACTTTGCACATAGTTCACATTTCTCTCTGGCTCTGACTCCAGCTCCCTGTAGCAGAGTTGGCGGTCAGTACTTTTGGGGGAATCTGAGGGTCACTAGTGCCATCAGTGGCTGATACTCATTGCTCAAAAACTCCTTTTAAAGCTGCTTCCAGGTGTGGTGCTATCAGCACTATTGTTCTTGGGGCTCCTGAATCAGTGCATCATTCTGTGTCCTGGGGGGAGAAGAATCCTTCCCTTTCCGTTGGGGCTCAAGTGCCCCCAAATTGTGTGGTTTTGTTCCTCTAACCCTCACTGGTGTGTGGTCATAGAGTTGTTTATCTGAACAGTTAATACTGTACTTCGAACCTTTGTGCCCCTATGGGTCTCAGGCATTGTTGCTAGACTAGCATGGGTCTTCTCTCTGAAAAGGAGCTTCATCACAAGACTACACCTTTTCTCAGTAGACTTAAATATCGGTCAGCTTGCCCCTCTGTCCCACAGGCCATCTGCATCCTAGCACAGGCTCAGTTCCAAAAGGACTCATGTGTGTCAGATTTGTTTGCTGACATTTTGTTCACAATAAAATTTTTCATGCAGATTATGGGAAAATTGTCTACAACAGAATGAAACAGCAATAGATTGCAATTTATGGTACACCATGTGGTTAGATACAATGTAGAATTTGCAAATAATAACTATGAAAATCATGTAGCAACATGGAAAAATGCTCATTATGCGCTTTTAAGCAGAAAATCAGGATTCAAAATTATATGTATAATATGATTAAAACTATTATTACTTAACAATGCAACTATTATTACTTTTTATTTTACTTGCAAAGGAATGGTTGAAGAACATAATAGCAACTTTAGTGTGAAGAGCATGACTTATACCACAATAAAAGATTATATTTTTTGCATGTCTATTACACATTGCAATAAAGTACTTAATAGATACTTCGTCAAATTGTTACTTAGTACTAAGTAAGCATTGCATAAACACTGTAGCAACTGTAGCAGATAAACACTGTCCCCAAGCACCAGTACTAATCATTTTTAGCCACCTGATTGTTTCAATAGCCTGGACTAAAACAGTTCACACATAAACACATGATTATTCACACAGGCACTACAAATGATGTCAGATAAACTCAGAAAATTAAAGAAAAATAATTCATTTTTTGTGCTAACCTTGTAATATGACCATTAATACTCAAAATAGTGTATTAGCTGGGACCACAAGAGAAAGAAACTTACAGTCAAAAGTTTTTAATTGATTGTAGTTTAATAAAGGGACCATGTAACAAAGGTAAAGGGTGGATTAAGAGAACTGAGCAGGAAGGGTGAGATACACAGGAACTAGCACTTGTCAGAAGCTAATATCATACCTGTGGTGATGGACCAAAGAGGCCAGAAGGATCCTGGAATGGTCCTTGTGAGAGCGGTAGCCACAGAAGAGGCTGCCTGATAAGAGAAAGTTCATCTGTTGAAGTAGCCAGAGAAGATGGGCATAGATCCTGGTATTTCCCTTTCTTCCTTCCTGTGGCTTGCTGGTGCTGCCCATTGGCAAACTCAGTTGCAAACTAGAGGCTGTTAATTCATTGGGTTTCTAGAAGTCAGCCTTTCTGGACTCAGCAGGAGACAGAAAAGGCTGGAAATGGATTTGGAGGGCAAATGAAGAGTAACCAGCACATAGTACCATCTCTTCCCAGTCATAGAACATAGTGAAGCCTGTATCAGTTAGTGATTTGAAGCTGCTGAAAAGTGTGTATGATTTTCAGTTTTGCCACCATTTCCTGGGTATCCCTGGACTTTTGATGCCTATGTTCTGCTGGTGGAAATCTCTAGTAAAATTTATACTGTTTTTGTAATGACTTTCTGAGACCCCCGAGTCTTCCTGCAAAGACTTGAATTGGTTGTCCTCCTGAGGTAAGATAGAAGAAATAAAAACTAGGTTGAAAGTGACAAGGAAATAGAGATTTTATAGTTGTAAGACACAAAAGATATTCAACCCTTTTTCCCTTCCAGCAAACTCACTCAAGAATATGTAAATAAAATTCTAATGTTCTTAAGAGAATACCCCTGCAAACCCAGCCTCAGGACCTGTCCTTTCACGTGTAAATTGTGTTCTATCAAACACTTGTGGATGATTCGCATCATAACCTGACAGACCACAAGAATACACATTCTAGACCACCCGCCTTGAAGACGGCCCCTGAAATATTCCCAACTCTGGCTCATAATGCACCTCATTTTCTCTAAACTTATGCCCTCTGTTCTTCAGTGCCTCCTGACATCTCTAATGAACCCTTCCCTGGCTTCTTACTGATGCATCCTGAAAGTACTTTTTCTGCAACAAGAGTCAGTGAACCTGACACAAAAAGAGGAGGGTAGGTCTTTATTCTGAGCCTCAGTGACCTTCACACCCAGCCCAGTGACATCCTTAGTTTATGACACGGCAGCCACTCTGGTGCTCTGTTGTGCTGTTCGCTGCTAGCTTACTCTACTGTTTCCTGTGCCAGTGCTTTTCCTTCCTCTCATTTTGCTGGAACACATTAGCTAGGTTACTTAGAAAGTTTTTGAGGGAAGCTAATTCTCTATGACATCTCATATCAAATAAAGTCCTTTACCCCTTGACAAACAATTTTACTGAGTTCAGAATTTTAGGCTAAGAAACATTTTTATCTCAGAATAGTTGAAGCACTATCTAATTTTCTCCTCACACATTTCTCAATCTCTTATACTTAAAGTTTTTGTCTTGTCAGACTTCCTGGTATATGTCTTTGCCTTTTAACCACATTATTGTTATTATTCTTTCCAACTGTTTAAAATTTCTCTTTCTCATTGAATTGTTTTATGTAGCTATATAGATATATATGGATGTATATTTATCCACATGTAATTTTGTACATGTGTGTTTTAGTTTCTCAGTGTATATATTAGAATTGTGATATTTTAAAAAAATTTATTGTGCTCTCTGGATTATATTATTTTGTGTAGTTTCCATTTCTCTGTTTATTTTTGTTTCTTTCTTCTGTCTTATATATGGTGATTGTTGATTGTTTTTATTCAAAACTAGATCATCAAAAGGTGACCTGGATTGTGGTGTACAATGTGATTGTGCAGTATTCAATCAAAAAAATGGGTGAAATACTGATGCATGCTATTTTTGTTATTTTTTTTCTTATTGCTGAGGCAAAAAAATTCTGACATCCCAAGTTAAACAGAGCAAGGTTTATTTATTTATTTATTTAGCTCATAGTTTATAGGGTTTAGTCTGTAGTCAGCTGGCTCCAAAGCAGATTAGCAGAGGACAAATAGATCATGACAAACAGAAGGTAACAAAACAAGCAAAGGGCTTTAACAGCATCTTTCTTCCCCTTTAGTTTACCAGACTACTTAGAATGGGTAGCACCCACATCCTTAATCCTAGTGGGCTCAATCCTACTAGCATTGCACTGTGAATCAATCCCAGCGTCACACACTCTAGACCCAGCCACCTCTGAAGAAGCCATACTTGTGACTGCCTGAGGTTTTGGGGGGACACCTAGACAAGAGCCATAACACACGCTGCAACACAGTACACTTCTAAAACGTTCTAGGGGAGAGAAGTCAGACTCAAAAGATCACATTTTATATGGTACCATTATTATGAAGCATCTAGAATAAAAATGGAGATAGAATGAAGATTGATGGTTTTCAAAGAGGGGGAGAAAGGAGAATAAGGGAAACTGCTTAACGAGATCAGAATTGGATAGAGGTCAAAGAGGCATTGTAAAAGTACTGAATACCACTAACCATTCACTTTAAAATGGTAAATTTAATGTCATGTAGTTATCACTTCAATAAATTATGTTTTTAAAAAGCAACCTAGAATGTTTGTAGATGTATGTGGCACAGCAAGCAGTGGATTTTGGTTCTGGGTAATTAAGCGGTAAGCTCATCACTGTGAGAGCATTCCAACATGAAAGAATTCCCAAACATGACTGCTTGAGTCTTTGGGGGGACATCAAGACATGAAAGAATTTCCTCTGGTTCTTTTCACAAAAATACGGTGTATTCTTCCACCCAAGAGCAGTAGCCCCTTCATTAAGTGCTGGTGAGGTCTGGCATCTGTATGTACCTTGGAATTCACATGTTCCACTTGTGCATTATATGGCTTATGTCTTGATGTCACCCCAAAGACTCAAGCAGTCATGTTTGGGAATTTTTCAAAGGTGGGTTGATCTAGAACATGCAAAGCTGGAATTGAGTCTTGATGTAATGCTAAGCTCAAGGGTGCTACGTGCCCTACATAACATGGTAAGATAAAAACTACAGAAAGACATTGTTAAGGTCCCTTGCTTATTTTGCTACCTTCTGCCTGCAATGAACCATTTCTCCTCTGTAACACGTGTCTGCTGTGCCCCTTGCCTTGGAGCCAAGCAGCTGTGCACTGAAATCTCTAAAAACTGTAAGCCAAAGTTTAACTTTCCTCTTTTTACTTGGTGATAGTATGTGTGTGTGGGGGGGGGGTCGGGTATTTTGTCACAACAATGAGAAAACTAACCAGGACACACATCATTCTATTTTTGCTCTGCATCGGGCTTCCTTGGCCCCAAAGTCTCCCACTTTTGATTTCTCCAGAGAATCAACCTCTGACCTCCAATAGGGTGAGTTAAAACAGCTTGTCCCCTCTTACTTTTCTTCCTGTTTCAACTCTGCTCTGTGTTTCACCAAACACCTCAAAGGTTTTGACACTGCCAATCAACTCTTCCTGTTGGACTAACAAGGTTTTCTTCATTATCATTGTGCTATCTCAAGAGGGGAGGAAAAAAACCTGTATGTAGTTCAACAGGTTTTCTAAACTAGAAAAGTCGTTTATTTGTTTTTAGAATCTTGTCAGGAGAAACTTTACGTAAGAGTAAAAACAGTGCTGTCCAATTCTCAGCTCTAAATGAAGCCGTGTTCTGAAGCAAGTCAAGAAATTGCCTGACCTTTTCTTGTCCCTGATTTTTGGTGATGGAAGGTATGGATCAGGGGACAGTGAGAGTAAGACTCTCATTTATGTATATTGTACAGATCAAGTGTCCAAGCAGCACTAGGACAAAATACCTGGCACTGCCATTTAAAGGAAAAGTTTAATTTGTCACAAGTTTTAGAAAAGCTGCTCATCTGACAGGAGTCATAAAGCAGAAGGAGAGGGGAGGAGCTAAGAAGGGAGTTATATCCTCTACAGGCACATCCCCAGGGACAGGCCTCTTCCAACCAGGCCTTACCGTCACACAGGACACTCACTAGGAACCCATCACTCGGTCAGTCCATAGATGAGTCTAGAGCCCCATGATCTGGTCCCCTTTTAAAAGCCCCAGTGCTGAACAGCTGAGACATTGGGGTACATACTAGATCTGAACAATAACAGACTTCAAGTGTAAATCACTGAAATTAAATTTACATTTCCCTGCTTTGTGTGATTGTTTTTGCCATGTATTCATTCTCATACTCATTTTAAAGCAGGAGAAAGTTAAGGTAATGTATCCAGAGTCCTACAGCATCAGCTTGTGTCTCTATTACAGGCTTCTGCCATGCATTTCCAGTATCCACTAAGGTCACTGATCCCCCTTCTCCAAGCAGGAAGGAATTCTGATTTCTCACCGTGAACAAAGGTAGCACCATGAATAACTGCAGTATACGGCACTCCTATAGAGAGAACAATTTAAATGGAAGAAAATACAAACATGCTTTTGATTCTAGTGTCAGTTATGACTAAAACAAATGTTCACAGATTGCTGCTTAGTCATCTATTTTTTGTTTGTTTGCTTTAAGAAACATAATACGAGTCCATTTCATCGTGAGGACCAGAAATCCAATAATGTTAGTTTAAACAAGGTAGAATTTATTCTTTGGAATCCAATTTCCGAAAGAACTGTAGGACACATAAGAACTAAGAAGTAATTGTTCAGCCCTTTATCTCCCCACCTCCCTCAGCCTCTCTCCCTGCAGCTTTGTGGTATCTCCTCTGCTGCATGCCACTTTCACGCTTGTGTCTCCGCCAACTGCTTCTCAATTTGCACAACTTTCCACTTGGCTGGTTTCATATGGCAGCCTTTCCCTGGCTTTCTATCAAGGCTTCACATAATGAAAAATAACCCTCACTATGTACTTATTCTAATTGCAAATTTCCAAGAGTGAAAATAATTGGCTCAGCTTAGATCAGGTGTCCATTTCTGGTCCATAACTGGAACAAGCATGCAGGTAAACTATATGTGGAGGGCTGGGGAAAAAAAGACATTTCTAGAATATGATTGTCAGAGGTCCTATCTGTGAAAGAGATGATCATTATTCTTGTTATTATTTCTTCATTAAAAGGTATTTTATCAGAACTTAGTAGGTGAAGATTAAAGTGATATGGGATGGATACATCCTTCTTTAACAGACTGTGCAGCAAGCCTGGGGCTGCAGTTGGGGCCCCCTTCAGGCAGTCCTGGGTACTACTGCTGTTCCTGCCATCAAGTGGTAGCTTTCATCACTGCCAAAAATAGTATTTTTTTTCTCTGCTTCAGCAATATTTTTCAAGGGACCACAGAAATGCTGACTGCTAACAGAGCCACCACATACAGAGTTTTGGAAAATGGAATCTCTGTTATACCAAAGATTAAGAGCTGCAATGGAATAGAGGGATGGACAAGTTTTCACTTTTGTGTTTCTGGAAGTACAGCTTTGTACATAGAGGTCACAAATTGCAGATTGGAAAAGAAAAAGAGGTGGCAGATTCCTAGAGAAAGTCAGAAAACTGGCATGGCAGGGAGCTAGAGATCTGCTCCAAAGAGCAGAAAACCACCAAATAGAAAGAAGGTCCTGAGATTTGCACAATTAAAACAATGTTTAATTTGTTATACATTTATTTAGATATATCATCTGTATAGTAAACTTTGTCTGAGTTGCTTTGAAATGATACTCTGAACTGAGCTCAAGGGAAAAATAATGGTTTGCTCCAGACATAAGTAGAACTAGAAGACTTTCCTCTCTGGAGCAACACTAGGAAAGCACCTTCTTGTTTCTTCTCTCCGATAGTCAGCTCAGTCTTGTTTTTGTGTTCTTTTTAATTAGTTCTTTTTATGCTTCCAATCAGTACAGTGGGAAAAATCTAAATCACATTTTGTTCAGTGATACATAAACCACATTCTCTGGTTCAATGTCCTATTTCCAAGACAAAGAGAACTTGTTTTATAGAAAGTATGTTGTTTATAGAAAGCATATTGAAGCCTCAGGAGCTAGGGAATGTGATGCTGATTGAGTCACTCAGTGCAATCAGAAGTTGGTATCTTTGAATATTTTAATTTCGCAGCCTGCTAGTCAGCAAGCTGACTCTCCTGGTAAGAACCAGTGCTGGGTCACTGCTGTCACTTCTCTGGGACAACCCGGAGATATTGGAACTAAGGGGTGGCATAGAACTTTCCAAGGCCATGTGCAGAGGGCACTTTCTGTTAGAATGCTTCCTAGAAAAGAACATTTTTGAGTAGATGCTAGAACATAAGATGGGTATTTATTCTGTGGGAAAAGGCAAAAAACTTCATAGGTGAGGGCACATGTATGATTTAATGCTAGAAAATGAAATCAAGTGAGTCTCAGAGTTCTATAAATGATGATTTTCTCAAAAAAACTGATCCTAAAACTTTTAAAAATTGCAAATACTGAAACCACTTGAGTTTTAAACTTAACAAATCTTCTGTGAACACCCTTTCTTGAAATGAAAGTTGCATTAACCAAAGACTTGCCTTTAGATGTAAGTTTAAATAAAGCACCTCTAAAGAAGACTAAAATTCTATGTAATTTTACATAATTAAATGTAGCTATTTTGTCATACTACAATTTTCTGCTTTGTTCCTTATGTCTACAATTTTGATGTTCTCCATGGATTTGCATGGTTTATTTCAGTGCAAGCTTATCCACATTTGTAGGGTGATGATTGTAATTACTCTCTGCTGAAAACCAGACAAGATACCCCAAGTTTTCAGTTTGATGAATCTTTAGAAAAAAAATATAGTTAATATTCTTCTCAAAGTTCAGCAAAAACAATGATGGCAAAATAGTTTTCAAAGCATCACTTCTATTTCTTCTGCATGTTAGCCTTTCCTAGTCTGCCTTTTCATTGGTAAGAATTTGCTGAGTATATGGACATAAGCACTTCCACAAGGACTGTGGTTACCACAGTTCCAAGTGTTAATATGGTTTTGATGAAAGGAAACACTTTTTTTCAAGATGCTATCTTTAGTAAACACTTATTTTCTTGACTCTTCAAAATAAAAGATCTTACAGACAGCATCTGATATCTTATGAAACTTATATATCATGTTTTCCTCACTGCCTTTCCATCATACAGAAAAATTAATATTTTGAATTTTCTAGGTTTTTGAAAGGAAAAATTATTTGTGTAAACTTCTCGCAGTCAGAAAAGCTGACCTCATAGTGTAAGCATTGTCATATGTATTTTATTATAAGCATAGAATAGGGAAGCCTGCCAAATCGATTAAACCAGAAATATAGAATCAAATTCATGTTCCCCAGAACATATAGTACACTGAAGTGGGAGGACTGCAGCAATATTTTCAATTCTTCTAGAAGTAGACTTGATTCTCTGAGAATATGAAGGGATCCACAATAATATGAAGAGATTATGAATGCCAGATATATTAATATGGAAAAAATGAATAGGTGACTTGTAAGGGACTGGCATTTGTGCAACCCTATGCTTAGGCTTGTAACTTTGCAGTGGCCACTGAGCTACCTCTAAAGATAATTTAATTGCTCTTCTATAGGCCATTCATATGTAGATATTTGAGGATGTTACAAATACTTGGAACAAGCTTATAACAACTGTTTTCTTTTTATAAATTTTGGAATGACTAAAGTCCTACAGTGATGTTTTACAATCCTTCATTTCTCCTTCTTCTTCCTTCCTTCCTTCCTTCCTTCCTTCCTTCCTTCCTTCCTTCCTTCTTTCCTTCCTTACTTCCTTTCCCTTCATTTTCCCTCCCTCCCTTCTGTTCAGTGAATGTTTTTATATAAATCATATGCAGTAAGATGTAGGGAATGTTTATCACTTATACATTTATGTACTTACTATAAACTCAAACATACAATTACCCCAAATTTGAGCTGAATGGTACCAATTTAGCAATGAAATAACAACTAGCTAGCATCCTTGAGACACACCACAATGACTAGGACACTAAAGCAGACTGTTGACAGCAGAGGCCTGCACAGATACTCAGATAATTGAATCAGGCATTGCTGTGGATTTTCAAGAGGTGACTGATGAGTAGGGAGGAGGAAATCTAGTTTATTTCTCTCTTATTGTACAGTGGAGAAATCATGAGACATGAAGTGCTGGTGAGAAGGCAGCCTTGGTCTCTGATTTTTCAAAGTAACTTTGAGGCAAATATTATTCTACAGATAAAATGTGTTTATTGACCTGTCTGAGAGGCAAGTCAGTCTTTTAGTTACAATCATTTAATCCCAAAGTAATCGAACCAATCATTAGTCAGGAGCCTCAAACTCTGTGGCTCTCATCTGAGATAAAATCCCCAACTTGTTCACGCTGTAAAACCCAGTGCATAACAAAAAGAAAAATTATTGACAATTCATAAACATAGATTTGCTCTCACTTTGGTCTGCCTTGAACCTACTAAAAGTAAAGTAGTAATAAGTAATTAACTCTGAGCAGGATATATCATGACATTTTTGAAAGTATTTAAAAAGGTAATGATCTCAGTAAGGATAGTCTTTCAGCTGTCATTTCTCAAAGATGTATTATGATATATAGAGTTTGCATTTTTTCAATGCAGGATGTATTTCAATTTTCTACCCACCAATTTTACTTTCTAAACCAGTGCTGGAATTCCTTTTAGAGCTTTAAATAACACCCACAGCTCACTGTGGCACAGGCACAATTGCCCTAGATGCTAAATCACTGCCTTAACCTTTAACCTAGAATAATAAAACTGTGAATGTCCCTGTTGTTTGGCGCCCAGCTCTACTCATTAGCTGCTAATGAAGTGTCAGTTGTGGAGCAGAGTGCCATGTGAGCCAGCTGGCTTCATCTTGGTAGAAACATCTTTCAGAGACACAGATTGAATTCCCATCTCTAGGCAACATCAGGTAGATGCCTACCATGGGACACAATTTAATCTTAAGAAAAGTGTATGGATGTTGCATATAGTGCAGCCCATAAGTCAAATGGAAGAAGAAATCCCCTAAGATGAGCTATTGTCTAGAACAACCATTACCATTATGTTGATAAACATAGTCATCAATATTTTCCTTCAATAGTGAGAGAAAAATCTAAAAGGAAAAAGAAAGCATGAAATGACAAAAATTAAAAAGTCTGCATTGACTTATATCCCGTGTCATGGTTTAGATCTAGATATCTCCAGAGACTCATTTGCTCTTAAGTGGGATTTGGGAAGGTGACTGGAGAACAAGGCTTATAGTTGACTTGCCGTTAGGAGGTAGGATCTGGCTGGCAGAAACGAGTCACTGGGGACGTGTCCTAGAAGTGTTTAACTCTTCCCTACTCCTTCCTTCATTCTTACTCACCGCTGTCCCATGAACTGCTCCTCCTCGGCCTTGTCTCTTTGCCATGCTGGAGCCAAACAACTATGAACAGTGTTACAAACCGTGAGCCAAAATAAATCTCTCCTCCTCTAAGTTATGGGCCTTGGGTATTGTGTCTCCCTGGTAAGAAAGTGTCTAAGACATACCAAGTATAGTTTTGAGCCTAATAGTGATATATAGTTTTGCTTGGAATGTTTTATACCACATTTTCAGTGTTATAATTCATTTGAAAATGTCTAATAAGTCTCTTATTTCATAATACAATGCCTAGCATACGGTGTGTAAAAAGCAGAAGGCAAGGTACATGTCAATTTCTCCACCCATCTACCCGCTCATCCTAACAACACACTTTCTGAGGGTGTAATTTATCCTTGCTGCTTCGTGTTCTATTGGTCACTCGTTAGTCTTATGAAATTTGACTTCTATTCCAATGACTTTCTACACGTTGTTTTACTGAAAGTTATCAAGAATCACTTAACCTCAATGTTCCCTATCTATTCTCAATCTTCAGTCTTTGGACAGAAGAAAAGAAAGGAAGATTTGAGAGATGAGAAGTGTTCCTGAGGCCAGAAAGTCTTGTCCTTCAACCCTCAGCCTAGCAACAGGACTCGATTTGAACACATAACCAGGAGCTAAAGGTATTCTCAGAGCACACACCATAATTTGTGCATACAGAGCACATTTAAACCCCAGTTCCTTGGTTAAACAGAAAAAAAAAGTACTGTTAAAGGTACTCAAATATAAGGGTTTTTTTCCCCTTTGCAGTTTTTCTTGATATCTTTTAATTTGCTATTTAATGTAATTCTAACCAAAGAAAAATCAAAATTATAAAATATTATCATGAATCTTACTATATTTTTTGCATCATACAAAGCTGATTTTTTGAACACATTTAGACCATATCTAGAATTAGCAAAATCGTAAGTATTCTGTTGCTCATATGTGCATATGTAGTTTGACCAAAACAGTCAAATTCTGTACAAAATAAACTACTGGTTTTTTAATGCAACATCTTTGCAAGTGCACATTCTGTGGTCAGCACACTGATGAGTAAGGAAGGGCTAGAAGAAAAACAGACTGGAGATCGCCCTACCTTTGCCTTTTTTCTATGTCACCATCATCAGTATAAATGACTTGCTAGTCTGGGTAAGAAAATAAGGACAGGATAAGTTTTCTTTCTTACTCATGTTTCATTGATTTGTTTCAAACCAACAAGTTCTAACCTGAATGACAACATACCTTCTCCAGACTTTCAGCCTTGTCCTCTCCCACACACCTGGAACGTACTTACTTTGTATTCCTGTTGTATCTTATTTTTTTTTTTATTTAAAAGAGAATAAAACAAAAGGGGGCAGTACAGAGCAGATCAGAAGAGGACAACATAGGCAACACAGTACTTTACATTAAGTCAACTGGACATCAACATTATCTAACACCATATCTCTAACTCTGCTATAGTTGAGCATAGTTTCAATTACAATAATATCAAACATA